>VZTJ01006284.1:0-15335 GCA_013397795.1 Orthonyx spaldingii | reverse complement strand
ATTGTTCCCCCTTTGGCATAAAAATCAAATCAGATAGAGAAGTTCCTGTGTCTGCCAGGAAACGCTTCTTGTTCAGCAAGGGCTCCAGTGTGGTGAGTCCCGGTACAACAGCAGATCCTGACACCCTTAACAACCCGTTTCTAATGTTCTTTTTTACAAATGGCTCATTGATTCCTTCCCAATCGCGCTCCTGGTGGCTGCGCTGTTCCCTTTGCTCCTGGGGCTCCCTGCGTTTTTTTCTGTTGGAGATTGTAAAAACGGTGCCATTACCCTTGCCTGTACCTTTACCTTTCCTTCATCTCTTCTTTCATATCTTTTGTATATGTGAGGTGCCTTTCTAACCAATTCCTGGAAGAGCCCACTCGCCACCTCTCCCTGCTTCTGCTGCCTGNCCACTCGCCACCTCTCCCTGCTTCTGCTGCCTGTGGGCTCTCACTCTCCCACAGCCACCAAATTCCTTGCAAAATCTCTTGCCTCCCCAGTGACTCAAACAAAATCTCATCTTCTCTCAGGCCAGGCTGTGGTGACACACTGTCTCTGACGCCGTATACAAAGCCGCTCACTGTACCTTACCCTGCTCACCAAAGCCGGTCCCTGTCCGGCTGCAGTGTCCAGACACCCCCAGCACATCCGTCCAGCCCCTGGGCCGCTCTCAGCACCATTTGCTGGTTTTGTTTAGCCTGGTTTTGGTAGCGGGGGGGCCATGGAGGTGGCTTCTGTGAGAAGCTGCTAGAAGCTTCCAGCATGTCCAGCAGAGCCAATCCCTGATGGCTCTGAAGATGGACAGGCTGCTGGCCAAAGCTGGGTCAATTGGAGAGGTTGGCTAACGTCTCTCTGATAACATATTTCAGAAGAAAATCAAAACAGGGTAGGGCACATACAGTTTTTTTCTATTTAGAGAAGAAGAGGAAGTGAGAGCATGTGAGGCAAACAACATGGAGACACCAAGGTCAGTGCAGGACGGGGAGGAGGTGCTCCAGGTGCCGGAGCTGAGATTCCTCTGCAGGCCGTGGTGAGGGCCATGGTGAAGCAGCTGTGCCCCTGCAGTCCATGGGGTCCACGGGGGATGCAGAGATCCACCCGCAGCCTGTGGGAGAGGTGCCCACGCTGGAGTGGGTGGATGCCTGGAGGAGGCTGTGATCCAGTTCAGAAGTTCAGGCTTGTGCAGACTCTTATCTGTTTTAGGAGCCAAGCTGTCTGGGCTCTGCAACAACCCTGCTGCCCAAACTTAGTAGAAACATTAAGACACATTTCAAAGATGTTAACACCCATACCTTCACCCATCAAATCGTTTGTAAAGACAGTAGCTTTCCTCTCAGTAGTATTCTCATAGATTCATAACAGTGCAATTTCAGACATTTATATATGTTGCAGTGGGCTTTAAAATATGAGATGGACTAGTTTGAAATACTTTGGATAGTTTATGCCAGTCAGGTAAAGAACTTTCAGAGCTACAAAATATGTACAGACTCAGAGAGGTGCTTGCTTTCTGAGTTCACTAACTGATAGCATCTGAAGTGGTGTGCTTGGAACACTTCCAGGTGTTTGCTTTAGAGTGCTTTTCATTCAAAGCAGTATCAAAGCTCTGCATGGGATTAGGTACCTGTGTTGGTTTTGCTTGGCCTGGTGTTTGGTAGCTGGGGGCCACAGAGGTGGCTTCTGTGAGAAGCTGCTGGAAGCTTCCAGCATGTCTGGCAGAGCCAATCCCTGATGGCACTGAAGATGGACAGGCTGCTGGCCAAAGCTGGGCCAATGAGAGAGGTTGGTAACGCCTCTGTGCTAACATATTTCAGAAGGATACTGAAACAAGGTAGGGCACATTCAGTTTTTTTTCTAGTCAGAGAAGAGGCGGTGAGAACTGTCTCCCATGGGAGGGACCCCACAACCTCACAAGGGAAAGACTCCTCTCCCTGAGCAGCGGAAGAAGAACTCGGGTGATGAACTGACCAAACCCCCCACGCCCTGTCCCCTGCTCTGGCGGTGGGAAGGAGAGAGGGTTTGGGGGAAGAAAAGGTGTTTGTAAGGGCTTATTTTACTTCTCATTATCCTCCTCTGACTCTGTTAGTAATAAATTCACTTTGTACCTCTAAGTTGAGCCTGTTTTGCCCTTGGAGTATTTGTTTTTCTCTCGGTCCTTATCTCAACTTACGAAGCCTTCCTTAAATTTTTCTTTCTCCTGTGCCCAGCTGTGCCAGGGGAGAGTGAGCCAGTGGCTCTCGTGGCCTTGAGCCAGTGTCAAACCACAACAGTACCACAGCCTACATTGACTTTGACCTGGAACTATGGTTTATGGAGCCAGCAACTCTCACACAAGGGACTCACTGAAAAGTCAAAGCAGACATGCTGTAAAATGCTCAAAATTTATTAATCATAATTGCCTTTTTGTTTCATAAGGAACAAAAATAAAATAATATTCAAAACCAAAAGAAAATATACCATACCCAGACATGACGGAGACTAAGAAATAGGATAACATTAATTCTGAAAGAAATGACCCAATAAATCAGTTTTCAAAAAAAAAATAATAAATAGCAGTGGTTCAACTTTTTAAAGTTTCCTAGGAAAGAATTTACATTATTATTATTATTATTATTATACTTCTGTTTAAAAAAAATCCTTCATATGCCTCTGTTGGCAAATATATATATATATATATATTTCTTCTGTAAACACTTAACCACATAACAAAACAAAATAAAAAATCCATATTTTCATACAGCTCCTATGCTGATGGTGTTATGTAAACAAAAATAGTGTGCAGCAGCTTCTCATAATAGGATTTTTTCCTTTTCCTCACAAAAACATGTAGGGAAATACATCCATCATAAATTGTTCAAAATATTGAAGTTTATAGTTTTGAAAAGATATGGCTTTCTGCACTCTAGGATTTTCCTCAACACAAAAAGAAACATAGAAACAGAAGGGTACAGTTTTCCTTGAGTTTTGTTTGTTTTCTGGATTTGTTTTTTGATTTTTCTCAGTGAACTGGAATGAAAATGTAATTAAAAGTCCAGCACTTCTCAAAAGAGAAATGAACAGAAAATGTCAAGATGACCTTATGCTGTACCTCTCAAGGTGTAAAAGAAAAGACATACAAAACAGTGGGAGATAGATTGATAATGAAAACTGAAATTCTGTAGATGGGCATAGTGGGCGTTTATGCAGAAAATATCTGTTCATGCAAAATTTTAGCTGCTCTTGACACTTGTATTTTTTTTGAAGTTTCTTTATTTAGTCTTATGCTCAGCCCTTGTTTGAGGACTTCTCTCTAGTTCTAATTTTTGACATTCACTTGTTCCTGAGAGGTCTTTGTCTGCTGTGTTTCCTGTTGGGCAATGCACTCAGCATCCACACAGCTGCATTTCTCCACATAGATGTAGGAGTGATCAAGGGAGGTTCCGTCACTGCATGTCAGAGTCACCTTTCTTTTGCTGGTCTTGATTTCCTGACAACACGAGCATTTGTGCACCATTGTGTTTGTTGTTTGAGAATATCTGATTGAAAAACCAAGGAAAGAGAGATTCAGAATTTATGTGAGAAATAACGCTGCCCCTCCCACCCATTACAAAACATAACTAGAAGTTGAGTGCTTGCATGTGGGACTATTGCTCAATATTACCATTCTTACAGTATTGTGGTGAAATATAGGTAAATTGCTCCTCACTGTGAAAACTGATGACTTTAAGTCTTCATTAAGGCACAGAAAAAGTAAAGGAATTAATCCAGATCACATTGTGAGCCAATCCAGCGAGAGAGTAATGAGAAACAAATAACCTCAGTTTCAAATGGGCAAAACAAAAATTTAGGTCTATTCACTATGACACTGAACAGGCTGTTAAACACTTTAATTTAAATATTCTAAATAAGATTATTTAAAGGTAATAAATCTACTACAATGTCATGTTAATTAGCACAATGGAAACAGTTGATGACTGGGTGGATGTTGGACACATCAGAAAAACACTTGTGATTTGCTTGATGTAACTGGTGTAAAGAGTAGAAGACAAGAGGCCGCAATTATCTTTTATGCCACTTACCGTGAGTAAGCATCACAGCTGCCTTCACAGTATGTTATCTCAACAGGTGCAGGAGATACACAGCCATTGTAGTTGATGACAGTAGTAATATTGTGCTTCATACAAACTGAGGCCACGACAAAGCAAAGGAAAATAGGTTAAAATATATGTGCATATAAATAGATAGCGGTGTATGACAGTTTGCAACGGAAAACTAAGGTGGATTGAGCTGAAATAGGAAATTAAATCACAGTGCATTTTTGTTTTAATTGCTGAGGGCCAAATGAAGACTCGTGCTGTTTGTGTTATCAGTGGATGAAACTTCCCCTTTTTCTTATGCAACTCGGTGCAGGATGCAGAAATAAAGAGCAGTACTGTGGCAACTGCTCAATGCACACCCATCTCCCAGAACTGGCTTCACTTCCCTCCTTAAAGGAATGTATCTATGGAAATTGGAGAATAGTCATACTCCTCACCCTCTCACACAAAAGCCAGCATTTAACAGTAGGGGATGGAAAGTTCACCATCTGTTTCCCAAGGACCTAAAATGCGTACTGGAAAACCTCTGTTCCTTTCTTTTCCACCTGTTTCTTTTCTCACCCCAGTGAAGCAGTGAACCCAAACCTGGTCAGTTCACCTCTTCTGTCTATGGACCCATCATGCAAAATGGGCTAATACACCTAATAAGGCACATATAATCAATACTTTAAACAAAATTATCATTACTTACGTTTTGGTATTCTTCGGCACACTAAACAGCAGCCATCCTCAGATAACCTGACATCATCCTTAAGTGGGAAAACAAAAAGATAACTCAGGTTTCATATCTGCATACTAAAGCAGACTTTCCCTGCTTCGTAATTTTCTCTGGCACCAGAGACTGTGTATTTTTTTGTACTGACATGGAATCTAATTTCAAAAAAGGCTAAATATTAAGGGCACATGACTACTTTAATATTAATAAGAGTTATTTGAAAGTTGAAATGGAGGAAAACCGTCAGTTCAGTAGTATAATTTCAGCAAGCAAGAAAGCTTGTAGAATAAAAAGGTCAAAATATTGTGACCAAAGTTAGTACAGGTGAAGGGTTACAACAAACAGCATAACATAATGAATGAAATAACTGACTTGCCAGAGGCTGATTTTTGCTTCTAGGCCATTTGACACTTTTAGGAATCCAAAATATTATGCAGTATCCTTTTCTCTGTTGTTCAATCCTCAGTGAGGATTGATATATCACTCATTTTAATTTAGAGTTGCTTTTCTGAGATAAATTTGATTGGGACCAGGTTCAGAGAGAATAAAAGGAGAGCTTCTTTGTGCGTGATGCTTCTGCCAGTTATTTTTCTTGGACACCATGGTCCTTGTATCATTGGTGTTAGGCACTGCAACCTTTCAAAATATGAGAACTGGTAGAACAGTACTTACTGGATCACACTCATCAGAATTAAAGGCAGGACAGCTTTTCTCTTTGATGACTTGAATGTACTGGTCAGCATGTTTTTCACATGTGTAAACAGTACAGTTATCACCAGGTGGGCTCCAGTGTTCTTCTTCCTGAAAGTAGTCAAAATTAAAGCAGATTAAAATCTTCTTATATAAAAATGGAACAAAAACTCCCCAATGTCTTATTGTTGCTGCATTCGGTAGTTTGATTATTCCGAACAACTTCCTTGAATTTCAGCTGATAGTTGTTTGCCATATTATCATGCTGCCATTAAGTGTTTTTCATTAACCAAGTGAAGAGGCTCTATTTTTATCAGGATATAAATGTGCTTTTTGTGTGAATAGGGTAAGTATGTGGACTTGTTTGGAAAGAATAATTTACATTTCAATGGTTTTGTCATTAGAATTTATGGATGAGTCAAAATGCCTCCATAGATAAAATTATCATTTGAGCAAAGTGGGTGCTACAGTTTCAGAACTGGAGGCACACAAAAGCCCATTGTTTTCACCTATGTATTTTCCTATGTCGATTTCTGAAAGCCATTGTTCAGTATCATATCACAGTTGCTTCTAGAACTCAGAACTGGCATTTTGTGGCATAAGTATTGTCTAAGCTGTGTGGAGACAATCCAGTCCCTGCCTGAGTAAGCATTTGTCCAATATGAGAAAAGATGGAGGAAATAAATGTGACAAATACAAGGAAAGGAAAGAATGAAAAGACTAGCAGAGTTCCCCAAAAGTGAAGTAAACCAGGGGTAATTACATGGAGCACGTGTGTAATATTGTCTCCCACAGTCACCACACAAGCTGCTGCCTTGCACGTGCCACAGCATTGTCCAGGTTCCACTGTGTATTTATAGCCCTGTTTTGAAAGAAGTAGAGAGACAATGGCATTGAGTCAGGTCATTGACCTTAACTGGTGGTTATTTGAGCTGAGTAGGGTAGGAATTTCTGACAGCAGAATAGCACTTACCAGTGGGCAGTATGTGTCACACATAACAGGCTCACATGAGACTGTAGAGGGAGAGGATTCAGTGCAGGTACATGCTTCACAGGGGCCTGATGGAATGACAGCTCCAGGCTAGGGGAAGTTGGAAAAATCCATTATTAGTCAGTAAAAGCAAGTTGCTCTGTGTGTGCACATCACAGGCAATACAAAGGTGAACTATGCATAGGCTAAGCTATCCATAAATACAATTTTGGTTGTTTTATTTAAGCCGAGTTTCTGGTTTGGTAATATCAACTCGGGAATCAAATGCTGCTAATGTAGAAAGGAGAGGAAAAAATGCTTTTTGCTTGTACAGAGGGTGTTGATGTGTTAACATCAGTGAAATAATGAATGTTTTATCTCAGGCCTTCCTACAAAATATGGACCATGATAGGTGTCTCAAAACGACTGCACTGTGAACTGTGTGAAGGTGTATTTTTATAGTGATTACTCTGAATACTTACTGCATAATAGGTTTCATTGACTATGCAGCCCTGTCCTGTAAAGAAGGAAGAAGGAGATGTAAGTTTTAAGAGGCAGAAATGCATGAAAAAACTTCTATTTTGTAGCTTTGTAGGGCTGTGGCAGTGACCTTAAAACACTCATTCACGACAAGGCCCCATACGAAAACGCAGATAAATTTGCATCTCTCGTATAAGGTTTTTGTAACTTAGAAAAATACAGCAGTAAATAGCCCATGAAGAGGGTGCAGAGTACTTACTGCATTCAAAGATAGGACAGCAGTTTCCAGGCTGCATTATTGTGATTATTTCCTGTCCCTCTAAGCACTGGGGTGTGATGTCAGGGCAGAGGCTTGTGTTGCAGTCTGTTTCATGTAAGAGAATATAGAAAATAATAAGCTCAGAATTTTTAAATTAAAGCAATTTTGTTTTACGTGAACTTCTGAACTTTTCCAGTTGGGTAAATATGGTGTTGTTTACACAAGATAGTTTAATGGCAAATTCAGTCCATGTGCCCAGGTGTTTCCAATGTGAAAGGATTTCCTATAACCTTTGTAAAACAAAACACTGAGAAGAACAGAGTGGTAATTGCTGGAAAGGGATCATTCCAAAGAGAATTTTGTACCAGTGGGGAAATCTGATGACTCACAGTGGTTCTGGAACTTTCTTGAGCAACTTTTAAATATTCAGCTCTATTTTTTTAAGTTAAGATAATTTTCTCAATACTGGTCTTTGAAATAGAAAATGCTTTGAATATTGTTTCAGATTGTGTCAGTATTAAAGGCTCTCAATGTTAAATTATAGAAGATTTTCAGTTACTTTTCTGTGTCTATATAAAACTTGTAATCTTTAAATTTGCTATCTTCAGGCATTTAGTATTTGCTCTTCAAGAAGGCTCTGAAAAGTGGGATGAGGGAGAAAAGCATTATGACATCAATGCAAAGTATTAAAAAATGAGAAATGATTGCTGTAGTTTCATAAAATTAATATAGCATATGATAAAGAGTCTAATGATAAAGAACTAAGTCAGTACTTACAGCATTCAGTCTTAGTACAGCATGGATCTTCTGGTAACTGTATGTGAACAGGCACGTAACCTGGTTCTTCACAAAATACTTGCTGTGTCGGAGAACATTTGTGTTTCGTACACTTCACCTTAAGAGTATTTTTGTCACAGACACATTCCTGGCAATCTTTTGTCCATTTTTCTCCTGGCTAAACAAAAAAGAAAAACACAGAGAAGGGAAAGAAAAAAATTAAACATAAATCAAACCAAAATAATTTTGTTTCCAGCTGACATATTCATGGATATAGTGATAACTGATTATGTCAACTTTTTCATAGTTTAGATTTTATAAGAGACCCTCAAACTGCTTATTAGGGGGAGATCTTGGAGGCCACTAAAGGTTTTGAGTTCACAAAGCTATTACTTTCTCTTTGTTAATAGTGTTAGTGTGAGGGCTACAGGAGTTCTGAAGGACAAGTGATTGAGCTTTGCATGCATTTTTGAATAAGAAATGATCATATGACATATTCATTTTCACATTAGGTTGCTGATTTCTATGCAGCTGAGGAACTAAGAATGCAGACTATGAACATGATAAGCAACAGGTAAACTTTGTCATCCATCTCTCCCTTCATTTCTAGTAACTTTAGTGGGCCAAATTTGTGAAAATAAAATAAGCATATATGCCTAACTTCTACTACTACCTTCTATCTCTTTCTTTCTTTTTATTTTTTTTCTGTGTGTGAGGTTATTGAAACAGTATTTAATCACTTACTGCTAAATTTCTTAGAGGTGCTCTAGAACTCATTAAGACTGAAAGTGAACAAACATTTGTGACAAAGCTTTAGTTTAGCAGAACACTAAATATCCTCTTTTTTCACTTGTCTGTGCTCATTGAGCCATAGTGATTGTGATACTCACCCATCGGGACATTCCATTTGGTTCCCTGCAAACTGGAAAGAAAAATACAAAAACAAACAAATGAATGGGTATTTATACCACTGAAAACTGACATAAAGGAGTACATATGTGCAGTTTAAAATAAAAATACTGTGACAATAAAGTTAACAAGAAAATGAATATGCAGACTAATTTGGCTGAACTGTAGATTTCTACCATCTTGGTAGGTCTTATGTAAGGAAGGATGATAGGGGGAAAAAAAGTAATAATGATTATTATTCAATTTTTAGATGGGGACACTTAAAGAGGCTAATTTGCAATGATGTGACCATGCAGAAGACAACAACAAAACTCAGACCTCCTGACTAACACTCCCAATCTCTCTTTATTCCCCAAACTGGCTCCAGATTACTTACGACATTCAGAGACACAGATGTTGCTCTCTGCACGCAAGAGTGTCATTCCTTCAGGACAGAAACAGCCTTCAGTTATTCCATAGCCAGGACGCTCATAGCTGGAATGGGAAGAATATATGTACTTGAGTATAACACTTTTGTGGTGAGGCAGATGACAGAGCAGCATTATCGTCAGATACAAGAGAAACAAAAAATGTACACTTTCTGAAGGGCAACAGGAAGCACATGTTTGTAGGGCTGATTGGTATTTATAAATTTTGAATAGTGAAATTCACAACACATTTAATTATAAAATAACTCAAATTTATGAGGAAAGTAGGTAGTAATAGGAAAGAAAACGAAAATTATAAGCAGGTGTTTCAGCGTGGGGTTTTATTGTTTTTCCATACCTTTGGTCACAGGTCACTGTATTAATGGGCCCACATGGCTTGTATACTAAGCTTGATGGACAGCTGAATGCTGTATGGAAAAAGAAAAGAGATTAAAAATTGACAGTAGATGCATATTTTTTCAGCAAAAATGACTACAGCTTTGCATTCTTCATCTGCAGCTCCTGTGAGAAAAGACCCCACTGAAATTTTGTAGACAGTAACCAAGTGTTAGATATAAGACATGTTTAGTGAATAAAACACTAATTTCTACCATTTATCACACACATTTTGAGTCCTGCAATACTTACAGCATGTATTGTTGGTCTTTCCTCTCCAGTCAATGCAGACACCTCTTGCAGCACACTCTGTAGCATATATCTCCAAACTGGAACACTGCATGAATTCGTCATCTATGCGACATCCATCAAAAACACAGCCTTTGAAAAATGGTTCTGGTGGTATCACAGTATGACATTCTGCAAAAACCCTGCAGACAGTAAAGAAAACAACCCCCTTCTATGTTAATGAGCCATTATATAAAGTCTGTTCCTGTCAGACAACACTTTCCAGTTAATAGCATGTGACTCTGCTTCAGAAAGGAAGGTATTATGAGAAACAAAACCCGAGGAATAGCCAATAAGATGGGAGATAAATTCAGAAAAGATTAAGAAGTCTGAAGAGCCTTTTTTTTTCTACAGACATTAATGGTTGTAGTATTTCTGTATGTGTACACAACTTTCTAGAAGTTTGACACCAGAAATTTAGTGTAAAAGGCAACTACACCAGATTGAGAAAAAAGGAATGAAAAAAAGTAGAGATAGAAAATTCACACATAGAATAGTTCCAAACTTACTAGATACTACAGAAAGCATACAGAAAATGTATGCGATGGCCTTTATCAATAACTCGTGTGAAAAAACTTTTGTCAGCCTACACAGGTATATGAAATACTTTGGAAAACAAGCCTTTGCGCTTTTGGAACTCCATGTTTTAGATAAAATGTACAAAGAATGAAGGACATTTCTTGGCTGTTTGCATCTGCTCTTTTCACTTGTTTGGTAACTGGGTTCTCTATGATTTGTACTGAAGACCCACTTCAAATTTAGAGTTCAGTCTTTGCTTAATAGTTAATGAGCATACTCTGGAAGTATTGCATCCAAGGACTATTGATTTTAGTGCTTGCTGCATCACTGATTTTCTGACTGTACATCTCCTTGCTCAGTTATCTTTGGCATGCAAGTCATTAAGGCAGAGCAGTTGCTTTGGCCAAGGCTTTTTACTAAATATATTCTGTCATTAAGTTGACATTTTCAGCTATTATCACATGCTAAGGCTATAGCTATTGTTATTCTTGTAAAATATTGAGACAGTTTTGTCTAGAAAGAATGAATTTGTTTTCTTACTCGCTCAAGATAAGCTTGCAGAGCTGAGGTGTTTGACACTGAGGTTTTGGTGGAGGTGTTGTTATTGTTGGTGGTATTGGTATTCCATGGCATGTCTTGTTGTCGTCAACAATCCAGTGATGAGCCATTTGGGGACAGGAGGAAATGATCTTACCACTTGGTAAGCGGCATTCATCTGCTTTATTATTTGTACATGTTCCTGGAAGAAACAAGCTGGGTAAGTCTCATAAGCCACGTCAGAGATGCATAATACATTCCTGTGCTGATACGTTTAGATGTGATGTGCTTATGAAATGCATATGTTGCCTTGCTTCATGGGGAGTGCTTTCTCTAATTATATGAACTTTAGGTTATGGAAAAACAAACAAATGTAAAACCCCAGGCCCAAAGCAAGCAAACAAACAGGTTGCTGAAATATTGAGGTTTTAACATCCTACAGAAGTTGAAGAGCAGAACTGTACTTGTTTTCATTTACTGCTGTTTACTGTTTAAAAATTTCTGTCAATTGTGAGACTGCATAGCTGGAGTGGGTAAGCATAACCAAGGTAGGGGTGGGAAAAGAGGACCCCCCTCCAATCTGTGTATCCTTCTTACCACATTGTCCTTCCGTGTTGTTGCCAAATTTGCTGTATGGGAGTTTCACAGAGAAAATCAAACCACTAAAGGTGATGGTAGCACCAAGTTCTTCTATACCAACAATCATATTGATGCCAAGAGTGGAGAAAGAAATGCCATCTTTTTTGAAGCCTGGTTGGACAATCTTTTTGTTGAAGTACATCTGAATGCAGGGTTAAAAAAAGCAAAACAAAACACCACTTTAGAATAAGCACTGCTTCTGCCTGATTGAATATATTTTCTAATCTTCATAATTTTGTGTAACTCCATATTGTTGTGCATCACATCCAATGCCCACTGGCATCTCAATGATAGCATATATTTGCATTGATATCTTTGCTTGTATTGCTATATTGCTAAAAAGTGATAAAAATTTAAGTGGCCTCTACTTACTGTGTTTGTGCTGATTGTATGCTGACGCACAGTATTCTATGCTTATAAATCTAAGTATTTTCTTCATATCCCTCATGATTATATGTATTGGAAACATTTTTCATATGAAAATGAGTGGTAGTTTTCTTTAGTTACAGAAACATTCCTGCCATTATTATGTAATAACTTTGCTAGATAATCACGCTGTCCCCATATTACATAGTAATTGGCATTGGAAGAGTTATCTGAATTCAAAATTAAGCCAGATGTCCTTAATACCAGTTTTATGTAGGGATCATATTTATTTGTTAATCTTTTCAGTTTGTAGCCAGTATCTTATATGAGCTAGTGAAGGTAAACATATTTGCCTCATAGTTTTTTGTCAGAAGTTATTCTGCAACTCTCTTCTCACTGAATTGGGCTAAAGCATGACTTAAGATGGTCAGTTACTGTTTCTTTCACAAGAAATCACTGGAATCAATATGCCTTTCTGACTGAGAGTTTGGCATGGCACTGTAAGGCAAGAGTGCCTATTCAAACTTTTCTCCCTTTCTGGAAATTCTCTAATCAACTAGTGGGTTCTCCAGTGTAAGAGTGGGACTAACTTTTCATTTTCATTGGTTCGCCAACACTACTTTGGGTCATGAAGGTGATGTGGTAATCTAAGTTATCCCTTTCCTTCAGCTATACGTTTCTTTGCAATACGAAATTGAAGGGGGAATCTTGTCAGGGCTTGTCGCTGTTGAGCTGATGTTGAAACACGAGATGAGAATGCTGAGAAAAGGGAATTATTTATTTAAATGCAGCTTTTATATACAAAATGAGCCCTCACTGGGATTGGGCACAGCCGTCCACCCCTCGGGACTGATTGGCCACAGGCGTTCGCCCGCCTGTTCCCAAAGTAGCTCTGAACAACTTATCTTGTTTACCAAACTTATTATAAACAGGAACATTTTTCTCATGGGAAAAGAGTCTGTGCTGTCACAAGGGCTGTTTGGTGCCTGAAGTTGCCTATGCAGAGAAAGCACTCCCTAGTCATCCAGTAGAAAAGGGATACCTATCATCTTCCCCCTGAGAGAAGAAGCCTGCTTGCAACTTGCATTTGTGTTTCTTCAAAATGTGTTTGTTTACATAAGTGAATGGCACAATGTACCAGTTTTCATGAAATACAAATTTTGTTCTTAGTATCCAGTGCAATCTTTTTTTTTTTCCCCAATGATACCCTCTGCCCTGATCACCTCCATGAAGTGATATTGTAACAGACTCTATCTCAGAATAGCATTAGTAAAGCTTACAGACCCTATTTCTTTTTTGCAAAAATAGAAAAAAGAAAAGTATTTTACCACATTGGTCATCACGCCATTCATGAGTTGACGAGTCAGCACCACTTCTGCAGATTTGTAGAATATAATAATGGATTTAGGGCAGGAGAGTCCATCTTCTGCATTGCAGTAATAATTGTCAATGTAAACACGGAAGTTGTCATATCTTGGGACAATTTGTTTCACCAGAACATAAGTGCAGTTTTCAAGGAAGGTATAATAGGTTCCATCAAAAGTAATGTAATGAGGATCACCCCATCCACTACACACACCTGGCAAAGAGAAAATATTTCGAAGATTAAGGTGAGAATTTATGCAGAAGAAAATTTAAAAACTGAAGATACTGCAATTTATAGAGCAACCCTAAGAAATGAAAATGCCCATATACTCTGTGTAAAACTTGGCTTTTTTTTTTTTCAAAATATGTTATTATTGAATCTGTTGGTGCTTACATTGACATTCGTATCGGTAACAGCATCCATTTTCATCAGGTACCAGCATTGGTGGATATTTGTTTGCACAGCTGATTTCCTTTACAGGTGGGCAGTACGTTGGTACTACATGTATATCATTGTCTCCATTACAGATGACTTCAGTACAGTTGGATAATTTGAATCTTTCTCCAGGCTGCAAAATGAAGAAAAAGTTTTGTCACAAAACTCTGCAAAAATGTATAACCTTTACTCCTCTTTTTAGATTTATAGTATAATATTTCCAGTAATGGTGGTGTTGGAAAGGAAATCAGTATGTGTTACCTCTACTGAATTTGTGGTAATAATGATTTTTAATGGCTACAAGAGGTATTCAAAATTCTGACAATATTATGGATGATAGAAAATGGTTAATTTTCTAAATTTGAAACAAAGACTAAAATGAAAATCTTCAATGATAGTAAAAAGTTGTAAATATTCTACAGTATTAATTTTTTAATGCTAAAAGGAGGTAAGAACCTTAACTACTCTTGTTTCTTCTGCATCAGAAGCTCTTCTGGGGCTTGGGGGGATAAGTATTATGTTAAAAGAACTGATTTCAATTACACTAAGTATAGCATACTTCACTGTCAACAGAGAATATCACAAAAAAAAGTTTAAAGAACTATAGACAAAGGAGCAGGAAAATAGAAACAGATACAAGCCTCCACTGTATCTTAAATATTTCTGTTTTGTGAAAAAAAAAGATCCACAGGAAAACTCCTTCCATTATGTCAGTGAGAAGACATCTTACATATACAATGTATAAAAAAAGTTTTACTAAAAATAAAATTACAAAAAACCAATATTGTAACATGCTTTATCAGCATAAAAAATTGATATTCAAAGAAAGGAAAATTCAAATATTATGTCCTACATATTGCCCATGAATAGCAAAATAATTAAGACAAGCAGCGCATATAAGGTTTAAAGACCGCAAACTGATCCAATCTGGCATCACTCAAAGAATGTTATTGAACCAACAGTCAAAAAGTAACACAAAAATTACATACTTGTAATGGAGGGTAAATAGTGGAAACACAGCCGTGAAAAACAGCACTTGTTGAAGTGGGAGGCAGAGGAACTGATGTTGTGGCAGTAGACCACTCAGACGAAGTAGTGGCTGGTGGAGTAGTAATGTTACAATCCACAATGTGGCGTTCAATACTGCATGTCGGACTACAGATTGCATAAAATCTACATCCTTCACTATCCATTTTGTTGTAAATCAAATCACCTGCAGAAAAAAAAAATATGTAAGAAAGATTAATAAAAAAAATTTTAAAATTAAGAAAGAAAGGAAAAAGTTCTTAAAAAAAAAAAAAATGGTGATGAAACAAAAAAAACTGAAGGGAAAAATTGGAAAAAAAAAAAAGAGGCTCAGAGAAAAGGTAAACTAACCGGGTGAAAAAATAGAATCACCAATCTTGCAGAAACATGGTGTAGATAAAATGACAGGTGGAGCTGTGGTAGAAAAACGTGCATGTTCTGTATTGATGGTAGATGTTGTGGTGGTGATTGACGGACGGATGCTCACGCAGTTGTAGTTGG
>VZTJ01006283.1:0-13982 GCA_013397795.1 Orthonyx spaldingii | reverse complement strand
TTTTTTTTTTTTTTTAACTGACAGAGTGATTAGGCACTGGAATAAATTGCCCAGAGAGGTGGTGGAGTCACCATCTCTGGAAATATTCAAGAGGCATCTGAATGTGGCAGTTGGGGATGTGGTTAGTGGTGATTATGTTGGTACTGGGTTTAGGTGATCTTGAAGGTCTCCTCCAACCCTGATTGTGTAAAAAGATTGTAGAATATCATATGTACAAGACCAGCCATAATAACAGTAACACCCACTTCTTTTCAATGTTCTAAAATAATATAAAATAACAAAAGTGTTCAAAGGAATCTACCTTCAAACATGTCAAGTTACTTAAAGGAGGAATCACTTTTCACAATAGCAATTTTCCATTATAAATTAACTCTGACATTTTTGCTTTTCCTGCTATTCGGATTTTAGCAACTGTGGTCTGTAAGCTACAATTTCTAACCTGAACTTAGCAAACCATTTTACTCTAAAGTAAAAACGGATTTTTGATGTCACTTTTCCACACAAATTCACCAGAACTAACAACAGCTAACTGCTTTATTGGATGCCCTGGATAACCTCTTTTTATATCATAAAAGGAAGTCAGGTCAAGATAATTCTTACCAGTACCTTGTTATTTTGATCCTCTAGCAAAGAAAAAGTAGACAAAAAATGAAAGGATCAATTATAATTTCTCAAGGCCAGTTCACTTATTTCAGGGAGGCCAGAAAAACAGCCCACATTCAAAACACTTTTAGTTTCTTCTCCAACCTAGTTAATTCTCACCAAACTCTTGAACTCTGTTTGCAGTTAACTTCAGCCAAATCTACATCCTTGTTGCCTTGTAGAGTTAAAGCATGTGAGAGAAAGAATTTGGAAAATAAACCCAGTATGCCTGACCGGAAAATCCAGGAAGGAGTATTCCATGTTATGTTCAATAAAGTAAGAGTACCCCTCCGACAGGGTGCCACACTTGGTCAGTCTAATTAGCCCTGGATTAAGCTTGAGGCTGAGTGGGCAGCCTGGAAACTCTTTCTTGGGCCTCCAAATTATATCTCAGTATCTATGGTTTCTAGCCTTGCAGACATGTCATAGGATGGAGATTTTCCAGCCTTTTTAAATGGCCTTAGAAATTACACCTCAGAGATTAAAATATTTCACAAAAATGCATGGAGAGCCAGAACAATTGGGGGTCTGAAATCCATAAATAATTTTAATATTTTCCTTTTCTGTAGTGGAAAAATAGGATACAAGACTGTATTATGGTCACAGAAGTCTATTTGTAGTCATTTAAGAATGGTCTAAGAGCTAGAGAAATTATGTAATTCTTTCTTCTATACTGTATATCAATGACTTGCAATATCAATTGTTTCTGTCTGAGAACCCCAAATACAGTGAAGAAAACATGTAAACACAAATGACTTTATAATACATTAACACAGAAACAATTAAGATTGTTTACAGTTGTGTGTATATTCATATCCAATAAGTGAAGGAAATGCTTCTGCAAGTTTACTTCATGTGTGTTTTGAATATAACGTTTAAGAATACTTAAGGTGACAGTGCGGCCAAAAATTAGTCCTTTTAATCCTGTATATTCTTTGTGGCTGTCTTCTATTCACATTGCAATCCTCAGCATGCAGTCCTAGTTCAACCCCTCAACCGCACCCACCAGAATGTAATCAAAAGCGAGGATCAGGATGTGTGGCAAGGGATAGAAAATGGGGCTAGGACCAGCTTTTCCAGCAGTATTCCAAAATTAGATAAACCTCTGCCTAAGAGATTGTAGGAAATATTCTCCCCTTCAGTTACCTCTTGTAAATTACCCCAAGTGGTGGCTAGCATGGTCCAAGAGCATCAGAATGCTTGGTGTCACATTGATTAGCAAGTTGGGGTGTCTCCTTGTGATGCACTGCCCTGCCAGGAGGCTCTGCATATGCCTGGATTTCTGTTTGGTTTGTTCTTACTACTTATTTTTGGTACTTGTCAGAAACTATGGGACCTTGAATCAAAATTAATCTTCCATAGTAATGTTTTGTTGCAAAAGATTCTACCAATATTAATGTGAAATGGGTCAGAAAATGTCGGGGTTACTGAACCTTTTGATTCTCTGGCCTCTTCTGCATTGTAGAGTTTTGGCCTCATAGAGCATGATAGCCATTTTTAGAAAAAGGGGACCCTTTCTTTTCAAGTTTATGCAGCCTTTATCTGGATATTTAATAGTAGGAAAGTTCTGACTGTGTGTAGAGCAGATGTAAGTGAAAGTCATGTGATCCATGGACACATTTTTTTTAATATGGATGTGAGGGACAGGAAGAAAACACTACTTAGAAGTGAAATTAAAAAAGAGTTGAGAGTCTTGCAAAGTAGGGAACCAAAAACTGTTCTGCTAGATGCACAATGTGAAGAAAAAGGACAATTTCTGGAATTAAAAAAAAAACCAAAAAACATATAGTAGTTAGCAGACTTCTGAGACCTTCAGGGCACAAATTTAGACACTTGTTTAGAATAAAAAGCCTACATTTAACAATCCTGCAAGTAGCCCAATTGATTAAAGATATTTTTAACCAATGTAAGGGACCTATCCTTAATTTTGTTACCATCATTATATGTGTTAAAGCTAGCTGAGTTTATCTGTGCTTCTTGATGTTATTGAGACCAGAGGTTTTTTACTTTCTCATTTTTCATTTGCTGCTGTTTCTGAAAGATCTGAAGATTATTTTTTGCTTGCTTGTTTGGAGATTTTGGTGAAGTAGCTTATTTGTGTTTGGTTTCTGTACTGCTTTTCAGAGGTAAATATAGGTTGGCATATCATCTTGTTTGCCTTTCTTCTGTCATATATACTCATTGAAATCTTTTGTCCTTTAGTGTGACAGATATCAATTTGAAATGCAAAGGGAAGGGAGCATTTGGCAAAATAACAAGTGAATTGTATCCAAAATGTCATCTCTATACTATCCAAGTGAATAGGTAGCTCTTCCTCTCTTTTAAAAATCCCATTTCCCAAAACTGATATTTTCAACTGATTTGAAACTTCAGAATTAGACATTTCATATAGCATTTCCAAAACTGCAGACATTGCTTACCACTGGAAGATAGTGGGAGAGCAGAGAAAATCATTAAACCCAAGAATGCTATGCATGGGTAGATGTCTCTGCTCAGACACCTTTGTTTTTCTGAGGTGCATAAATAATCAGATTGAAAATTTTACAAGAGGCATATATGGAAAAGGGAAATTATTATCTCCTCCAAACAGGAGTGTGAGTGGTTACCAAGACCAAAGGACTATTAGCTGGGAATTTAATGTAATGTGATATAGAATATTTATATTGGTTTTTCCCTCTATCTTCTGCAGCTAAAACTTGTCTCTTGGTCAGTTTATTCTTTTTGAACCCATAAAGCACTTCACGAAATTAAGATAATTATGTAGAACACAAGAGATAAATACAGAAGCTGTCTATCATGGGAAAAAAGGAGACAGGAATATGAACCACTCACTTGAGAGTGCTGGGTTCTAAAGCCCAGAACATTCCTGTCAAATGTTGCATGTTCGCAAATTTCCAATTATTAATAATAATGAAACTTTTTAGCTTTCCAACACAACCTACAGCAGAGAAAAAACAAGAGCAAAGGGAGAGGAAGTTCTTCTTTGCAAATGACATCTACTAAAAGAGGTACTCTACTCTTTGCAAATGAATTCAAAGGACTCTTGAGCCTCTGACACTGTTACGTTTCTCAGACAAAGTCAAGAAATTTACTATTTCCTTCTGTTTTGGGATCAGTTTTATCCAGCTTGGCTTTTGGTTTTGGTATACGTAAAGTGAAAGGGAACAAAATGGGAAATTATTCATATTTTGTCAAGCTGTCAGCTATTCAAGTCCTATAATCACAGTGCATACATGCTCATTACAGAATTATTAACATTTTGAAGATCAGTTCTCCACAGTCATTAGACACAACAAAAGACAATTGACATGTTTATGGTTTCTGTAGTCACCTCTAGTTTTTAATTACAGAACCAGAAGGGAACAATATCTGTGCTGTGTTTTCAGTCTTTCAGCTGCAAAGAGATACAGAAAAGTGAGCAGTCCTGACAAAATACAGTACGAGAGGAGAGCTGGAGGAATGACTTGTCTTGTACCATGACAAGGGCACTTGCCTGGGAGAAAAAACTGGAGCATGAATTAGGACAGTGGAACTGTAACAGAGATTGTGGAAGAAGAAACTTAAGCTGCCTTACAAGAGAATGGGGAAATGCTGAAACACTTAAACAGCCTTCTTGAAATGAACTGCAAAATAATGTTCAGAATCAGTTACACTCAAACATGCCCAAATTAAATCTTGGAGTTGCATGAAGTGACTGAGGGAAAAAAAAAAAAAAAAAAAAAAATATTTAATTAGGCTTAGAATATATTTTATTTTGCAATTTTAATTTTTGAATCTCATTTTTTCAAGACCAGTGATTCTAAGGATCTGAGACTGTTTATCACTTAACTTCATTCCTGCTAAACACCATAAATTCCTGAGTTCTCATTGATTCATGTTTGCACATTTTTCTCTGGAAGCTTCTTGCATTACACAACTTCAGCTCTCTGCTTATATGTTCCTGCAAGCAACACTCAACACAGCAAGGATGCAGTTACAATCTGTTCTGTTCCTTAGTCCCAAGGGAAACCTGAAATCTGCAGCACGGGAGTAAGACTAATGGAAAGTCATTATTGAATCTAACTTTCCCAGAAGTAGCTACTGAAGTAATGAGTAGCTTTTCTCACTAAGCTCAAAATATTCAGAACGTCTTCCCTCAAATTTCACAGTTTCTAGTTGGTCAAATCTCTACTTAACTTTTTTCCACCAATCACTCCCATAATTTTCATCCTCCTTTAAGTTAAGCCCAGCTTTACTTCTGTAGGTTCCACACAAATAGATCCAACAATTACATCTCTGCATGTGCAGAGTACCTTGTCTTGCTATTTCCCAACTTCTTTCAACAAACAATGTCATTAGATGTCAAACCTTGTCATATTCCTAACTCAAACAGTGGCAGTTAACCTTTTTTACCCTGCTATTTCCCAGGAACCGTTCTGGCACCTTCTTATCCACAGCTGTCATATTATTCTATATTTAGCACCCTCTAATGATAGAGAAGATTGATAATAATTTGAAATATCCAGAGATCATCTTATGCTTTGGAATTATTAAATACTTACATAGGTTTTATCTGTAGCTACACTACTCACTGTTCCCCCTTTTTACGCAATTCAAGCTGGTAGTGTACCTTAAACTAACCTGTTTAGTCTACACTAAACTTTAAGGACACCTTAAAGTGTGCTAGGCAATTCTTTCTGACAGCTCACCTTTAAATCCTCATCAGAGATAATACAACAGCAAGACTACTGACAGCAGGATATGAGATTTTGTTGGGGAGATAATTATACACTTAGAACTTCAGTAAAGCAGTTGTGTTAGAGGAACCTCATCTGAAGCTGTGTTTGAGAAATTCCAAATCATTTAATTAGGCTTTATGGAATTAATGTTAGGCTATCAACTTCGCATCTACTTAAAATGAAGACTGTACCATAAATGGACCTCTAAGTTGAGATTATTTAAAAAATTATGACAGGTGGAAAAGGCTCGTGGTGAATAAATTTGTAAGATGTGAAGAAGACAGATGGTCAGCAACATTAATGGCTATACTGATGTGTATATGACATATTCTCCAGGTACAAGGGGGCATGTCCCTAATGTTTAAGCCAAAGCTTGAAAGAAACAAGTGCTTCATTGGTTGAAAGAGATAAGGCCCACCAATTTCTCTAGCCATTAGGACATGATAAGCCATTCAAATGCAATGTACTTGCTCTGATATCTCAGTATTACAAATTCAGTTGAAGACAGCAGACAGATCAAGAGCAGTGTCAGCTGTTTAATACTCTGTCTGAAAGGACAGGTGCCCATTACCAGCTAAGATGCTTGGAAATATTTTTTTGTGGATACTTATTGCAAAATTGACACACACACCTTCAGAATGTGTAACAAAACATATTTATAGCTTTCTTATCTTTCTTCAGTAAGCTCCAGTAGGGCAAATGACTGGATGAGACAAATCAGAAACATTTAAGACATATTGTGAAAAATCATAATTGAGTTTTTGAAAACACATGAATTTGCTTCTTTGAGTGAGTAGTTACAAAGCTGACATAGGCATAAGTTATAAAAAAGTGTACATTAAATGACCAAAGTAAAATTAAAAACTTAGAATTTTCATGTGTCTGATTCTATTATTTTGTCAGAGGAAATGAAAAGAAATAGTAAGGACTACACAGACACATTAAATAATGTGTATGGCTCAGCTATAACCAAAATATGTACATAGTACTACAAGCTTTAAAAAGAGATAAAAGGTGCCCACCATCAAATGAATGCAGCCAATCACAAGTCATTGAGAATAGTAGGAATGCACAGGGTTCCAAATAACTAAAGAAAATACACTGTAAAACCACTGTTGGCAAAAAAAAAAACAGCTGCAGAAGGCAACCGCCTGACCTCCCAGTCTAGGTTATTCTGCACAATATGAGAGAGATAAGTCCTGAGATGAAGTGGGAAGACAAAGAAGCAAAGGTAATAAACATGGCAGAACAGGAAAGCTAGGCAGATACGGGAATGGCACATAATTAAAACAATCCAGCAAAAGGGGAAAATGTTTACCATGTGTGAAAGCGCTCAGTCCTTCTTTTGCATATGCCAGCTGAACTGTGACAAACCTCCAAAACATGCACAAACACAGAAACTGAATTGTTTTGAGGTTCTGTACCAACCAAACAAATGGAGGCAGGTGAAATGCTCACCACATTACCTATGGAGAAGCTTAAAGGGTCGTACAAATCAATATTAAAAGAGCAGGATTAGCCCACTTCACATCAGCATTAATGGGGAGAACACTACTCAAGGAAATAGTCTGAAAGCATACGGGGCCCACCAAACTGGCAAAATACAGAAGCTCCCCCTCCAGGCAGCCAGAAGAGACACATATTGATACAAACAGTGGATTTTTAAAATTATTCTTGTAAGTTCGACAAAATGCTGATTTTAATTTATAAGTCTTAAGAAACTACTCAGACAGATGAAAATTATGCCAACAGAATCAACACAGACCTAATAGAAATGATTAGTTAAAAGACAACAAAAAACAAAATTAAAGATATATTTGAAAAAAATAGGTGTTTTCTAAGTTGTTGTACAATGAATGATAAATCACTAAAAGATCATAGGAAGGGATGAAACATACTTTTGCAGTATGATGATAAAGCAATGGTTGAAGAATCCAGTTATGTGCAGGACAAAACAGATTTCCTCCTTTATATTGTCTCCCTCATATCTTACTGATTGCCATTTCTTTTCCACTGGCAGTAGATCCAGCTCAGGAATTCAGTGTTATTGGCAAAACTAAAAAGAGTATTTTGAAAGGCCATTAGTCTTCCAGAAGCCTTCATCCTCAAATAAGGCTATGACATGACTACTCCTGATTTAATGAGTTGGAAATGCAAACTAGGTTTCATTCTAATCCTAACACCCCTACACAAAGAAGAAACCACAATGAATGTGAACATCTAAGTGAAGGCAGTTAGTCCAGCAAGTCTTGCATGTTAAAACTGAGCACTTTAAGCCACTTGTGGGAGGAAAAGAGTTTTGTTCGTAAAACAATTTCTTCTGTCGCAAGGGTTCGGAATTCATAAGTAGGAAAAAATTTTATTTTCAGGACATGATATACCACCATGGGAAATATTCCTGCTCATGCACTAATTACCACAAGCATAATCAAGAACTCTTATCATGTCTTCTTACTCAATAAAGACTTGGAATTTTACCTTTTCAGTATTTTGTCCTGAAAAGACTCAGGCTCTGTGTACTCAGAGTGAGCTGTTTGTTCTGAAAACAAATTACAGATTTTTATAGCTGAATAAAAGTGAAAGGAACAAACAACAGAATATCCTCAAATCAACTTATTCATGAAGTACTTCACTAATGGAATATGCAAGTGAGAGAACTCTAAGCCAGAGGATCAAGAAATGGCATCATACTCCATGGAATGGCCTATTGCAGATGTCAGCTGTGAACTTCAAACATACTATCTTTTACTCATAAAAAATCCTACTAAACTTCTAGCTGAAAGGAAATTTTCATCAATGACAGATTTCTTTGGACAAACTCAGATATGAAATACCTATTTTCTAGACCTTCAAAAAGACCTATATATTTGAAGCACAGGCTAAAGTATCCTTGCATTCCATATTCAAAAATTCAAAATTTCAAAGTCATCTTCTGTTAGTAAGTGATTTAAATTCAGAATAAATGCATATTTTTCATTCCTGTGAAGTCTGTGAAGCCAATATTTAGCCCCAGGCCTGTACCTAAGGCTTCTATCATCCAGAAATTTAAAAGACTTTCTCCTAATGTTTCCACTCTTTTGAATATGCTGAACTAAGGGTTGGAAAAGGTGCACTAGAAGGCTTCTCCTTCAAAAACAAGGAAAGAGGAAGAGGGCTAAATCTCTGAACTCTACTGGACCAGTAGAATAGGTTAATTGTAGGGTAAAATCAATCATGTATGAGAAAGCAGGAAGGCAGAATGGCAGGTGATTAAAAAATTATCAGTCCTCTCAAACTTCACTGCAGTTCAGAGTAAGTTCCCGATGAGCTATTAGGTTAGCAGGTGTACATGAAAAAATTCACTTCTTAAAAAGACCCCAAACAAACAAACAAACAAAAAAAACCCAAACAAATGAAAAAAATTCCCAAAATTCCAAACCTACAAGCTTGTTTTCCTTTTGATTATTTTATGGCTTATTACAGATGAGATCCTGGAGATTGTATGCACAGGCTGGAATCTATCTTATTGACCAGCTGTGAATTCTATCATACCATCATGTCTCGCCTGCCACAAAGTCGAGGTATCCTGCAGGAGTGGGGAGAAAGGCAGAATTGAACACATCACTCTTGAACAAAGCAAAAAATATCCGTCAGCTCCTCTGTCTTATGACTTGACATCCATAGTGAACCTGAAGTACCAAAGAAGGATCATTTCCAGTGACATGGATGAGTGCCTAAAGTGTATTTCAGCACAGGAGAGAACCCCACACAGGGGATGTGCCGCTCCACACAGGGGACGTTTGTGTGAACTCCTCTAACAGTTGTTACAGAATCAGCAAAGCACAGCAACAGTGATGACAACTTCAAGCAGCTTTTATGGGCCATGTTCACAAATTTCTGTTGAATATAATTAGAAAAATACCAGTGTTAAAAAAGATCTAACTCATCCAGAGTGAAAATTTACTATTAAAAATGCACTGAAAAATTCATTCAAGCTTGAGGCAGAAAAGGGGCACTGCTGCTGTACTTTCTAGGCCAGAAGTGTTCTCTCTCATCTGAATCTCAACAGAGGAATTTATTATCTCAGAACAGCAATCTAGGACCTCAAGATCACTTGCTTTGGCTAGAAATGAAACACTGTAACTTCTTATTTTCTATTTTGTGTTCATGCTTCATAATATAGCTTACTGTGATTAAACATGAACAAGAAGATAAAAAGAAGCTGGCTGTAATGTCCTGGACGCTCCAGACACCTAGCTGGACTCCCAGGACCCTAGAAGACTGAGACAAGGTGCAGCACTTTGCAGAACCTCCAGCATTATCCACTGTAGTGAAAGAATTCAAATTCTTTGACAATTTCCTCTCTATGTATTTTAGGGTGTGAGTGCTCTGTAGGAATCAGCATTTTCCACATTTAATTTTCTGATTTGAAAAAACACAATATCACAAAATTTTAACCTTTCTTCAGGAGCTTTAAATTCTGTGGAAATTCTTTCCCTCTGGTGATAGAATCACATATTCTTATCATCTACCATATCATAAACAGAAAAAATTATTTGAACATAACTTTTGAGTATCATCAGCTGCATGTTCCTCTTAACTTTAGAGAAGTTACATCAACATAATCTTAACATTATAACAATTATTATTATTATTATCCGATAGCAATGCAAAAAAAATATACTGCTGACCATATGAAAAAGCAGAATGACCTGTTTCAGGAACAGTAAGCTCTCCATTCTTTCCCTGAAGAAAGTCCTTACAGTTCCACCATCACTGTTTTCTGTGTTCCAAAAATCAGACAGAGAGGTTTTTGGATATCCCTCTTGAATGTTCTGATGATTGGTCCCAGAACACCACGAGTCCAAACTCTTTTCAATGCAAGCTTTCCATGCCAGTACATTCTCACATTCTGTTTCCACCTTTTGATCCATTATTATATTAGTTGGTCATATTATATTGGAAAAAATATAGATCTGCCCTATGTATCACATTATAGTCACATCTTTATCACCAACATCTTTTAATTTTTTTCAAGATACAGCTGAAAAATATGCACCTTTGGCTGACAAGTAGAAATGGACAACCTGAGTAAGAAAGCTGCCAAACAGATTTTTTTTATATTGTATTGTATTTGGCAGGACACCACTCAGCAACTCATCTTTGATCAGATTCTGCAACTGTGAGTGGCTAACAGAGACTGCTTTATCACTAGTCTCTACAAAGAGGAAGTGAATGCTCCTAATCTAGGTAGCCTGATAACAATTTTCTTCCTGGCTTCCTCCCTACAGTTCAGTCTGGTCAGAATCAGATTTTAAAAAACGATTCCTATCTCTCCTAATTACAAATGGAAATGTTGTAGTTTTTTAATGGAACACTAGAGCACTTTCAGTACATCAGAGAACCATGAATCTGAGAAGAACCTGGAAAGAGAGTTGCTGGGTAATGATGCCCAATTCCAATTCTCCATATAGCCTCTCTTTCTCCTTACCACAACCCCACAGGGTGTAACTGTGGACCTGGCAGGAGACAAAAACAAGAGACAAGCTTTTGCTGGAATAATTTTAGATACCATAACTCTTTGACAGAGAAGACAGCTGTTTGTGCTTTTGGGAGTGGATGGGGGTAGGGACAAGAATCAAATAAACTCCCCTGATTTCCATGTTAAACTTGAGGAAGAAGCCTGGTCTGGAAATCTCATATTTTATTCTTAGCTCCACTTGGTGCTGCTTGGTGCCCTTGGTTGACAGTAATTAGAGACCACAATACAGTATTTTCTTGGATGTTGTCAGGAAGTATTAATTCTTAGCAAACACAATCCTTAACATTCATAACCTACGTATCCCTATATATATATATGTATCCAAAATATAAATACTCATATGCTATATGTAGATTCCGTGTCAAATTGCAGAACTCAATAGTCAATAAATCCAACCTCTCATCTACCTTCTTCTAAATACTTTTAAATATTTACAAACTTCTCTATAATTTACTGTCAATTTTTCAATCTCCTGACACCTTAATTAAAAATATTCTCATTAACATCCATAAATCAATAAATGAAATTCAAATCTAGCCATAAAATCTAGCCAGACAGTCTATTTAGCAAGAAAGCATATCAGAAAATCCAGAGCTCTTTGAAAGTCTCATGAAATTCATAATTTCACCTCAATTTAGGACTTTATCTTCAAATTCTACTAGTAATTGAGCTTCTTAATAAAATCCTGAGTTTTCAACTAGAAGGAGGATTAATGTTTTTTAACCAGTACAACATTCTGCTAAACTGTTTTTCACTTAGGGCAGGAGTTTCTGATGTGTGCTAACCCATGGTAGCATCTGGCTTCTTGGCAGGTTTTGTAGACAACTGGCAACTTACAACTAACGTGTCTGTCAGATGGTAAGGCGGCTGCTGATGGGCTGTGCCTGTATGACTTCCCCAGATGCCTTCCTTTTAAAATTCCCATTAACTCTATAAAATTTGTCTGCAAACAAATTAACATGTACTTTTATGAAACAAGGTAAGATATGTTTTTTTCTGTAATTGACTGTTCTGTACCCTTTTGGTTGAAATGTCAGAAATAAAGTTATTCTTGTGCAATATTTTATTTCAGTTAAGATAGGTTTTCCTTTATGTTATGTCAGTTTCAGTTGCTCTGTTACAATTTTTTGAGGTTGTTATATTTTTTCCTAAGTGTTTGTATCAGGTATTCTTTGTCTAGGAGCTATAAGATGTTTGACCTACACACTTTGAAATTGCAATGAAAGGGAAAAAAGAAACAAACTTTGGGCATTTCATCTTGTTTGTTCTCCAGAGGCAGAGTATCATTATTCATCCATCTATTTGATGTTGAATTGTATGCCAGTGACATATATTTGTCTGTCCGTTACAAAACTTAATACTGTCATTGAAGCACTGTTTTCCAATTTCCTCAAGGCAGCAACTTTTTCTGCATTGAGTGATCTACATCACTTAGTCTACATCACTATTATTCTTTTCTCTTTAATATGGAATGAATCTATTAAAATAGAATAGTTTTCATCCCCACATATTTAGACTGTTAGATAACACGGTGAAAAATTGTGTGACCGTCATTTCTACACACCATGTGGAAAACACCACAGGACCAGATAGCTGAACCAAAGAAAGCAAACAGTGCTGGAAAAATGCCTTTTCATAAATCTGTACCTGAGGTCAGTCATTAGCTTTGCCAGCTATATAGCCAAGCAGCAAGAGGTGTAAATCAGCAGAGATGCAAAGGTAGTGACCTTTAGACAGTGCATTGGATTTAGTTCATTTATCTTGATTCTCATTGAAAAAGGAATGGTGAAAAGGCACCAAAAAGCATCTCAAAATGAGGTACCAAGAAATTTATTCCCTGCTTGTTTTATTCAGAAAGAATTCTTTTCAATAAATCCTTTCTTATTTCTGGACAACCATTTAAATGAAATACCAAATAACCACAACAAAAATCCTGTTTTCCATTCCCCAAAGCAAAAATTGTTTCTTGACACTTATATGGGTCTTTTATGCCAGTTCATAGTGGTTGCCAGGTATATGGAGCACCGAAATTTGAGAGACAAAAATGTACTCTATTATCTCAATTTGCTGAATGCCATGAAACCTTCAGGGAAGGGAAACTGCTACCCAAAAGAACTCCCTAGAATATTGACAAATCCTATTGGTAAAGCTAATTAGGCTAATAATGCCCTACTAGCCTAAAGAACAATAGCTCTCTGACAATAATGAAACTGGTTGCCTGGGAGAAATACTATGCCTTACTCTACTCTAAAAGTAGAATCAAACAGATCTTAGTTGATTACTGAGATTCCCAAACTGTGAGTTACACTTGCAAAGGAAGATTTCCAACTACATCTTCTTTGCCAACATATATTCAGAAACATTTAGAGTCAAGAGTTACCTTGACATTCTGCTAGAGATTTTAAATGCAATACAGGCAGCTACAACTTTTTTCTTTCTGAATTATTTTTGTTGGTTGATTGGTTGGTTGGTTAGTTGGTTGGTTGTTTTTGTGTTTTGTGAGAAGCCAATTTAATTTTGATCTAGCCAATTTAGTTTGTCTCAAGCCTGGTTGTCAGGTGTGTCAGAGGCATGTGGGGGAGGGAGTGTACACATGTGGCTTGCAGGAGGCAACCAGGGGATGAGGGAAGCCTTGTCTCTGGGGAGATTTCACCTGGTGTCCTAGGGTGATTTTATGTTATGTGTTCTATGCTATATATTCCATATGATCTGCTATGCTCAGATATGAGTTTTTGTCCCTTAAATTCAGCCAGAGAAGCCAGTGCAGGTTTGTGCTTTTTGTTTACATTCTTTTGACTCCGACAGCAGCAGCAGCAGCAGTAGCAGCAGAGTAGAGAGTGCATTTCTTTCCGAGCGTGCGCAGCAATGGCGGAGAACTGCTCTCCTCTGGAACTGTGGAGTGATCCTTGGGGTTTTCTTCTTCTTTTTTAGACTGTTTTTTGGCTTGTTTTTTTGGTCCAAGTTCACCATCTCTTCGGGGGATGGTAGGCAGGAAACTGCTGAGAGACCTTCGCCCGGCCCATGCCTGGCCCAGACCTTAGGGGAGGAATCAGGGTGAACTGGACCACACAAGCTGTTGCGGTGAGGGAAGGCTCAGACCA
>VZTJ01006279.1:43937-87913 GCA_013397795.1 Orthonyx spaldingii | reverse complement strand
AACCTGCCTACCTCTCAGGGCTCACTGTCCCAAGAGGTATCATCTACCCAATCTGCAATCCCCACTGAAAAGGCAGGTCGAGCCGCAGCCTCGGACGCCACGGGCTTCACCACCGGCTGGGTGACCGCAACAGTTATCCAGCACACATCTAAAGTTGTGACATTCAAATCATGTCCCACAGCAACTCTGCTGGCCGAGTCCTAACAATCTTATGAGAAGAAGGTCTGTGGATTTATCTGTGAAAGCTAACGAAAACCAAGGAGACAACAGAGATTTGTCTATCCAAGCAACCCACAGTCGTAGTTACAGGCCTATGTTTACATCCAGCTCTGGTAACAAGCTTATAGTCCTGTTCAGAAAGAATCTGGAGAGGGATTTGCTTCACTCCTCCAGCAGTCCTTCTGGCTGGTTGTACAGCAGAGCCAGCCCAGAAAGGGACACCTAAAGTCTGTGTGCTGCTGAGTTTCAGAAGAGCCTAACTGGGCAGGAAAGCAGTGGAATATGTCACAAGTGTGCCTGTCAGTCTGCCTCATGGGATGGATGCTGGATCCACTTTAATGTTCCTAGGATTCCAGTCACAGGTATATTTGCTCTGTGCAAAGAGAGGATGTCTTGACCTGTGGTGGCTCCCAGGTCAGACTGCACTCCTACTGTGCCACAAGACCAAAACCAGCGCCCAAGAGATCTGGCTGCCAAGCTAACATTGCAGAGTGACTACCTTTGTGTTTTTGCCTAGTTCTGAAATGTGTTATTCTTGATACAACATTACTGCATTTTCATACACAGTATCAACTAAATACTTTTTTTGGAGGAAAAAAAAAGGCTTTACAGGAATTCTTAAATATCTCAATTATGTTTTTATTATTCATTTAAACAGACTTGTACATCACACCGAGTTTAAGAGTATGATTATAAAAAACAATCACTATCCCCCTTTATGTTTTTTATATCAGAAAAGAGTTTAAGAGCTGAACAACCTATGCAGACATGACAGCACTTAGATTTCTCTGAGGTCTTGACAATATTATGTGTCTCATAAATCTAATTCTCAAAGTAGAGAATCACAAATGTTACCAGGCACAGACGTCCTATTAAAGTATCCCCATTTGTCTTTCCAGAGTGCCTTTCTTTATCACATTATTTGATAGACTCTCATATACAGGTTTGAGCTGCCCAATCTCCTCAGCCCATTCTGTGCCTCTCATAACACAGAGCAATCACAGAGCCCATTTTTCCTCAAAACAAAGTCAGACCATCAGCGAAAGTCTATCAGATTGTGTAAGTATTAACATTTATATGTAAACAAAAATCATCAGATCTTCGGTAAAGGCAGTTTTTTCCTTCAGAATAATAATGGACAGCTTTTGTGAGAAATGTAAAGAGCCAATATGTTCAGTAAAATACCCCCGTGTAAACCCTTCAAAGATTAAACTACAACATCAATGTCTTCTACAACAGTATTTATATACAGTCAACTGGCTCCATGAATAAGAAATAACGTGGTTTACTGCAAACAGTAGACTTCAAAAAACAGGTATTTCGAAGTCCAGTTTGTTATGATTTTATTTAAACAAAACATGAGTTAAATGTTTTCATGCAACATTTGCACTTAAGACTTAAATAATCATGACAAACAGAAGTAGTTAAAGAATACACTAATTATAGACTTTGGTGAACATACAAAAAACCTCAGCATTATAGGTTATACAAAGTAAAGAACATCTTAAATACTTCCCCAAAATACTGCAGCAGCCGAGACACAGTGATATGCCTTGCAAGGGCACAGGAATGTAATTTAGAAATCACATGGGAACTACCCCTTGCCTTTAATTTCACAAACAAGACAAAAGCAACATTCAACTCCACACACTGATTTTTCAGGTTATGTCTATGCAGTACCTTGAGTTTCATCGAAATAGTAAAAGTTAGACATGTTTATTTAGTAAACAATTATGCAGTAAATCTTTATTACATTTCTTCCTTGGTATTACCTGGAGTAGCCATGTTATTTAAAAGTGGGCAGGTTTGGTACTTTTATACTGATGTCACCAATATTAATATTTCTTGGGATCTCTGGCAGATTCATATTCTTTACAGCTGAAACAGCCCGGGCTGGAGCTCCTGCTAAGCCAGCCTGTATATAAAGTGAGGAAAAATGCAAGTCAGGCAAAGTTGGTCACAAGAAGATTCACCAGCAATATACACAGACAACTAACTTTTCAAGTATTTCCATGGTTACACGATTAGAAAAAACACATGGTAATTGTGTTTGGAATGAAATGGGTTACTTGGAAATATTAAACCAGAAAGAGAAAACAGTTTACATATTCCTTTTTATAAGGTAAAACATGTAATGTCAGCTGGATGGAAAAGTATGAGAGAAACGAACAGGCGGCTTATCCAAGCACATGTACTGTGCACTTTATAGAACACACAGTCTCAAGGTGGTGGATGTTCAGTGTGCTGTCTTTGTCTCTTACCTATTCTAAAAGTTCACATGGTTCACAGTTGACTAACATTGGTTACAGGTTCAGAATACATAACTTCAAAGTAACAAGATGCTGAATGTCAGTCAATCAATGAATAGATACATACACACAAACACACACACACACACACGTGTGTGTGTGTGTGTGTGTGTGTGTATACACATACAAATAGATACATACACACACACAGGTATTTCAAAGTGGCTTAGACTAAGATGAAAAGGATAAATACCCTGCATTTGTGGGTCATGAAGAGCATGCAGACAGATCATTTCTACAAACTAGAATAACCTGTTGTCCCACAGTAACTAATTATACACTAACATATCTGCAGTCCCAACGTACCCTTGAGCATTATATAACACCACAGTTATGCCAAATTAAACTATTAAATTAAATAGCACCTATTTTTTATTAAAGTCCTCTACTGCATGCAGTCTCTTTGCATACAAAGCTAGAGCCTTTCTGTATAAACATGCAAGTCTTACAATACAGAATTACTGACTTCCATTTAGTTTGCTTTTAGATAAAGTAGCTGCCAAGTTTTACACACTAATGTATATTATGAAATGCTAACAATTTATAGCTCAGAGGCTGGAAGACACACCGAAAATTATCTTTCTCTATTGCTTCTGAAAACACCTATTCAAAATCTTGGTATTTTAAGAACTATTAAAAAAAAAGACTAGTAAGTGTTACTGTATTTGACGTTGAAAAAAACCGTACTATTCACTTTACATATGGAAATGTTTCTCCTAGAAGTCCAGATCCTCTATGTGAATTTAAAATTTGCAGTGTGGTTTTACTTCAGGCTTGCCAAAAAAATGTAAAAATAACTTTTATTTTTGCAAGGAAAAAAAAAGGCATGGAAGATTTTTAAAAGAAGAACTCTTATTAGCAGAAAAAGACATATTCCAAATTCTCTGAATATGTAAAAAGAATTAACTTATATTTTGATGTTTTAAAAGTAAGATTTAAGATAGTCAAAACCAATAAAGATCATGATGTGATTTTCAGAACTACTAGTTTTAGAGTGTGGCGTCTTGCAGGTCCAGTAAAAAGGAACAATCCACAAGAAACAAAGCAAGATGCTAGGAACTGGTTTAGAAAAATACTAAACCTGTAGCAATGGAAGGTCCTCCATTTTAGGTTTGTCAAAGACTGAAGAAACCAGTGCATTTGCAGATAAGGTATTTCTGAACAAGAAACACAGCAAAATGAAAGAAGAAAAACTTCAAGAAGTTTGTGTCATATACAATTATTAAAAAGCGTTGGTAGGTGACTACTGCTCAAAGTATAACCTTTTCAGATTCTTGGTTTTCACTGAAATTCATTGCAATTGCAGGGTAAAATTACTGAGGAGTGTACCTGACTTCTACAGTGTCCACCTGGTTTACTGCACAAAAGGAGACAGACACCCCACACACTCCTCAAATAACAACTGTACTTTTTGAAGGCTATGAAAAAAAAAATTTTCTCCCTTTTACTGCTCTGAGAAATAAATATCAAGTCAAGTTAACATTAAGATTTTCACTTAAAATCCTACCTACTGTTCTTCCTTCTCCCTTCAAAAACATAATCCAAATCAAAATAAAACTGATTAAAGTTTCTGATTTTGAACTAACCCCTTATGTGGAAAGGCCAAAGCATCACAAATCCCTAGATTTTAGTCATGGGATGATTTCCAGAAGAAGGACCAGAAAGACATGAGTCATCTATTAACAGTATCTTCCCTGTCAAATCCTCCTACATTAGACATACCAAAGTTGGAAAAAGCATGTAGGGGTAGAGAACAAAGCTCAGAAAACCAGATCTCTAATGTAATCAAATCTGCTCTCACTTTGGCCCTGAAATAACCCAAATTATCAGTTCTCAGAAGTACAGACTAAGCAAAACTATAAAGGCGCAAAAAAGAATTTTCAACCCCTCATTTTCCTTGGTTTCCCTTAACATCACCAAGTCTATCAGGTCATTCACTTCAGAAGCTCTTTCAATAACAACATTTTCCTAAAGGGGAAAACCTGGACCTAACACTAGTCATATTAAGAAATGCAAGTATCCAAAATCTGCATGCCTGAATCTGCAATAAGTTAAAGGAACAGTATTAGACACTGCAATTTCTTCCTATTTATTAAAAAACAGTGCAGAAGACATGAAGCTGCCCAACATTGTTCTTTTATATTTGAGAACTTGGAAATACTAATTTTAAATCAAGTGGTAACTACCATTGAAGTTTTATTGGATAAAACAATAAATGCTTTTAATCCTTAAATTCTATTTGCAGTAATGGAAGAAAAATTCATTAAACAAAATGAGGCAATGTAAACTGTTTTCCATAGAGAAGATGAAAATACTAATTAAAAGCAATGAATTATACAATTTAAAACTGAAACAATGGGAAATCAGAAAAATATAGTAAGTGATGGACATGGTAGCACATGGCTGGCAATTCAAAGGAGAAGTGCCTTCTGGGTGACTAGGATGGAGAGTCTTTACCCTAATTTAATGGAAGTTATTCATTCTTAATGGATAAATAACATTTTTTAAGATAACTGGTCATTATTTTTACCTACCTGCAACTATCCTCTTTATACAGACTTACAGTCCCTGCCTCCCGCCCCAATGGCATAGGATACAATGGAGACACAATTGAGAATTATTAAAAACACCACAATTGACACGACCATTGCCCTTCCACCCCCCTACACAGTCACAACTTTCAACAGTCACATTTCATGAGGACCAATCTGGAGCAGGATCAGTGAAGATCCCTGACAAAACTGCTGTGATTGTCAGATTACCTCTTTTTTTTTGACAGCGAGATTAACTTTCACTGTCAGATGCTGGAGTAGAGATTTTCAAACTATTACATTCTCTTCTCCTATGATTCTCTGTATTAAGTGAGTTTGTAGAATAGTGGATACATAATATGCATAGCAGAATGCTATTTAGCACAATTAATGTCAACCCTATCAAGCATAATACAGTTATACAGCATTTCTAAGAGAGAGCAAACAGTTCATAAAAAATGTCTAATGGATAAAATGACTGAAAAGCACTTTGACTCCAAAGCTGGATAACTAATACAATTCAAATGCTATTATATCTGAACTTTCTAGCACTCATTTTTAGCATGTCAGACAGTGAACTAGTACGCAGTCCTTCCATTTCTTTTACTGAAAGTGAACTGTATTTCCAAACACAAAGGTACTATTAGTAAGTACTTCCAGCCCTGTGTGCTTTCGAGGAGTTTTCTAGAAGCACCTGACTAATACAGCTTTCACTGTAACACTGAACTCAACAAGTTTCACACCTGTCTTTTTTATCATATAATTCAGCAGGTAAGTTGGTGACATGCAAAGAAAAAACTGTTTCACTTGAAAAAACAAAACATGTAGCAAGCTTTAAACATGCAGTGAATGATGAATTGTCTGTCATAACAAGCAAATGACTGAAGCAAGTGAAACTGAAGCTTCTTAAGACATAATTAATGCAATTTCAGAAAGACAATATGAATTGCATACAGCTGGTTTAACATTAAACCAATACACCACAGTTTTGCTGCAGCTGCTTTGTACTCTCAATTTCATTTGTTGTTGCAGGATGCGCTTTAATGTTGAAATGATCCATATTAAAATTTTAGGTTCCATTATTGCAAAAAATGCTTGCAAATATGTTCATACTTTTAAAGAGCAATACCATATATGCAAAAAAAGATACTGTTTTATGGATTGAAATATGCACATTTAATAACAGGACTTCTACTCTGTTGATCCTAAGCTATCAAGTGAGAAACATAAGCTGTCATTAATTTACTTAGGTCATTATTAATCACTATAGGAATCAATTTTCTTTGTTCTTATCATCATCCTTTCTTAAAATAGCCAACTGGTAACTTCATATCAAAGTGATCCCAGCAACCTTGTTTTACTCTTTAAAAAGAAATTCAGATCATTTGGGAAAAGTATTGCACATCACAAACATTGTTAATATGCATATACAAATAAAAATGTTCCAACTGTCATCCCAAATAACTCTACACAGAGCTAGCTATCACTAAAATAAATATATAAAAAAACACAACCTACTGGAAAACAAAATAATGAAGGCTAACACTCTGCAAAATAAGCCACCATTTTCCAGATATTTCAGAGGTACTAGGACCTCTCTGCTGTTGGTGTTTCATAGCAATGCTTCTTTCACAAGTATGACTTCAAAGCAGCAGAGTTATGAAATCATGAAAGGATGCAATACATAATATAAAGGAATGATCATGTCCCCTGCTTATGAGGTTAAATAAATGAATGTAATTAGAGAAAAACCAAAATGAAGTCTGCAAGTATATCAAAATGAGGCCAAACAGGTAAGAAGACTTAAGACATACTCTTAGAAATTTTAAGCACTTGAATCACAAGAAGAGTAATGGATGGGAATGACTAATTATTTCTTTGTTTGTTTTTCATTGCCAGACCCAAAAATAAAAACAGAATATGTGTGAGCAGAACACAGAAAAAGAAAAGTAGCTTTGCAAAAAAGAAAAAAAAAAAAACAAAAAAAACAAACAAAAAAAACAAACAAAAAAAACCAAACCAAAAATCTGAGCTCAAGCTCCCTAGTGTTACGATGAAATATAGACTTTGTTACAAATGTTAACATATTAGGCAGAGGAAGGTCATGTCCTTGATTTTCTTCATTTGCTGTAGCATACTTCAAATTTAGGTTAGAATATTGCATATTACCAAAAATTAATTTTTCGCTAATGCTTTTACAACTTAGTGCTACTAAATGCAATTGTGGAGTTGTATTTGTTAAATCTTAACGATATTACAGTACACTATCCTAGAAAGATCACATAAAAAGCAAAGAGCAAAGCTATTCATAAATTAAACAAACTTCAATTGCTTAAGACTCCACCTGTTTAAAATACCTGCAGTTTGAATACGGAGATACTTAAAACAAGTGGAAATTAATTCTGAAGTACTGCCATTAACACTGACTGACATTCAAACTGTTGAGCTAAACTAAATGTTTCTCAGAGCAAATGGCAGGTGATATTGACCATAAACTGAACTTCAAAGATACAATTTCCTTCTCCTTTTTCTATTCTTTATTAACATTCATGTTCAGTGACAGCAATTACCAGGATATCTTAGAGCAAAATCCAGACATTCAGATTATAATGACAGCAAGCGTACATCTAAAGTTGAGTACATGCTGACAGCCCTTCTCATTTTCTGTTCAACATACTTAAGGTTGGATGATCGAATTCAAAATTTCTACATTATCTTTTAAAATTGCACTGGTAATTTTATTCTCTCTATATAGAACTATTTCAGTTTGTTGGTTTTGGTGGTAAGGTTTTTAATGTTTCATTCACCTGAAGCTTATTCTGAAATGTCTCTTTGCAAGCAGGTAAAAGTTCTTTGTTGTTATCTGGAAATACTAAATGGTGAAGCAAAACAGTTCATATTTACTTGTTTTAGATTATCAGGGACAAAATTCTCCCAACAAAGAAGTTATTTCTATTATGTCATCATACCTTATTTTGTTATCTGTGTGTTCATTTTTTATTGACATTAATCTTGTAGGGTTTTTTGGCTAATATTCACACAAGTTCATACTCCTTTGTTTCTTAACAATGATACAAAGAAAAGTTAAATTCTACAATGCAGGAAGAGAAATAAAAGAAAAAATATTATGTCAATGGAAAGCTAGTAAAATACACTATAGCCAATAAAAAAATGAGGGAACTACAAGAAACTAGCACAAAAAGTAGGCTACAAGGACTAGTATGGGTATTTTTACACATAATTTTTGAGTCTGGCCTACATAATTTAATGCCTTTGACATCATTTTGCTTTCCCTTTGTGTTAAAAGTACATTTTTTTCTAAAAGTCAGCAATACCTTTGTCTACCTGTCCTGTCTGGGAGACTGAAAGATAAAGGTCTGTAAGAGAGAAGAATGGAAAGAGCCAGAAAAGATCAGGAGGTTCAGAAAAAATGAGGCCCAACTTAAAAGTCTAAATCACACACAGTTGAACGCTCCAAACAGAGAAGAGGTAGCTCAGGTTTACCTACAATACTTCCAGGGGCTCTGAATAAAATCCCAATGACCCCTCTCCCAAAGAACTCCCTCCCTTTATCACAGTGATTCTTTGGTTTTAGGACTGACCAGAAACCCATTCACAGATAAACACTAAACTGAAAGGTACAGAAACGCATATCAGACAACATTTCTCAGGGTAGAAATAGCCCATTCAAGAATAGCCTTTGTAGCCCATTTAAGCAATATTAGCTGAATCACAAAACAAAGCTAGAACTCCCTTACAGTGGTGTAATTAATCTCTGTTGAAAATATTAACAAATTCTTTGACTTGATAACTTTGCTCAAATATATGTGAATGTAATACCATCTTTTTCACTAAATTCTAGCTGAAAGTCTGTTTAAAAACTTAGTGCATAACTAAACAAATACCTGATGTCAAATAGCTAAATTTTGTATTACTGAAAGCCAGATGGGCACAATAAAAACTTAAGTATTTATAAAAAGGTAATAACCCAGTTACAGCTTTATTAGTTTCATCATTTCAGCTGTAAAAGAAAAGGCAATTTAACCTTAAAGTATCTGCTTTGTAAATGCAAGAACTATGATGGTGGTCTAAAAGCCAAAGAGACTAAAGCAACAGTGCTGTGGGCATAGGTGGCACTCTTATAAACTATGGACTACATCAATAATAATTTCTGAATTTTAAAAATATTTTTTTTAATTAAAGAAAACTAAGAAGATCCACTAGTTTTGATTTCTTAGTGACCAGCATTCAAAATTTATTAAGTTATTACTTATTTTGATTTACATGGATTTGCTTGTGTCTTGAAAATATGTGTTCAGGAAAGACATACTGGAAGATTTACAATCTTGACCAAAAAGACAAAAGGAAAAGAAATAGCAATCGGGAAATTTCTGTAGATATACATGAAACAAATGATTAATGATCTGAGGAAATAATTGCCAGGTATTGTGATGTATCTCAGCATTATAGTAGCTGTTAAATTTGAAAAGAAATTGTCACCAAACTAAGGAAAAATAAAGTATTTTTATAAAGTGGTGAGCAGACTGTGAAATGTTCTACTTCATCCCAGTCACCAAGTGTTTTAATTTATCAGTGCTACTTCTTTACCTTCTATAATTCATTGCTAAATGCAAAGGAACAATTTCCCATTTGCTTTGCATACACTTCAAGTTATGTGTGGTTTTTTCAGATCTTCTGTGATCTACCTTTATACTAAAAGTTCTTGAAAGGAAGAATGGCTTACTGATGAATAACAGAAACCACCAAGTATTGCAGCTGGCTGCACTAAATCAGTGAGTTTCAGAAGACTAGTCATAGGTTGGTCTACAGTTGATTTGGTAACAAAATTTACATAATTAAATGCTTCCAGATAGAACCAATATGTACATAATACATGGTAGAACAGCTGTTCAGCAAGTTCAGCTTTTGGGAACACTAGGGCTACTTTTCTAACTAATGAAAATATATGTATATATAAGTTACTCAAATATAGTAAAAGTTCATGAGAATATCTCCAAATATTGTGAGAATATCTCTGTGATCAATCTGAGTGTGAGAAAAACATTAAAATTAACATTTTGGACATCTTTAAAATATACCATAGAATCTTTTCAGATGCATATTGCTACGTACTGTATCATATCATATCACTAGCTTTTTCTTGTTTTTCACATATTGTTGTCCTGTTCTTGGATATAGTTTGGAAGTTGTGCAAAACAGACAATTAAATGTATTAAAAAAACTTGAGGTCGCACAGTATAAGACTGCAGAATCAGAAGAACAGTATATATTGCACCACAAAAAAAAAAAGCTGAAAAAGTTAATTTCTCTCATTATTGCACTTCAGTTAGAGCTAGGAAGTTCTCTGGGTCCTCTCCCAGAGAGGAGATTTAAAAATGTCATTTAGTTCATATTTATACCACCTGTAAGATTTCAGTCTACTCAGCTGACTTCAACTTTAGAAAATCTCCAATTCAAGCTTGTTTAGAAAATGTGAATATTATTGCTTTGATGTGTTTCTCTGTGGAATTACCCTCATCATTTAGAATCCAACACAGACTTAGCTAAGATATATTAGCAGCATTTTGGCTTACAAGCCAAGGAACAGTAATATTCTCTGTCAAAGTAATTCTAAGATCCTTTCTTAATCTAAATGTCTTTCCTAAACACAAATTCAACAATTGTTGAATTGAAAAGGGATTCCCACAACACATGTGTGAGCCCTCACTTGGCCCATTATGGGCACACACAGAATATCATTTTCTTCTTGACTGAAGACCAAAGGCTCAGATTACCAAAATTGTATAATTCATATTTACTTTGAAGTATCTAAAACTGGGCTTTAAATTCTATATAGCCTATTTCAGTCCAATTTTTTTTTTTTTTTTTTTTTTTTGTGTTGCAGTATTACTGCTGCTATTTATTTCAGGTGCTTAGAAGCATACTACCAGACAGGAATATGTTTTTGAAAGACACACTTTGTTTCTTTATCTAATTTTATTTAAGTGCTAAAGTCACTAGTTCAGTGTAACAAGTGGGCTGGAAATAAAAAGGTTTTCTGCAGGAGAAACTTAGAGAACCACAGAAGTATCTAAAAAGCAATGGTGCACAATTCTATTAGATACAAAAAGCAAAAACTAATCAGCAGCAACTAAGCAGTTATTACTTATGATGAAAGGTACAACATCCTCAGATACATTGCAAATTTTTGGCAGTATAAGCAGGCAGCTTACAGTAGTTTGCTATGAAGGACAAAAAGCATTATATAGCATGCATTTACAACGCTGTTTTAAGTTTAGAAACTACACAGTGCATCACTCTTACCTCAGATTTCTCCAGTTTATTTTGAGCATCAATCTGAGTGACAATTTCATTCATGTTGGTCTCCAAAACCATTCCACCCATGACCATTTCGGCCAATATATTATGGACCTAAAAGAGACCAAAAGAGAATTTTAAAATGCAAAATATCCTCCATACAATCTGGAAAGATGGTATCTACATATCTCAATACAGGGAAACATGTATTCTGTAAGTCACTTAATTAATGTTAGCAATTAATCTAAACCCCTCTGGGAACAAAGATCATAATTTCATGTTCCTTTCTCCAGTATCTACTTTGTTCACAGCTCTGTTACAAATTAATCTGCTATACTACTTATCAATGCTAAGAAACTTTCACAATCCTCTTTATTTGTTTCCATTTTCTATCCAACTATTAGAGTTCTAATTAGCATCAACAGCAGTAACACCTCTAGGAAGCAGATCCTACAAGACTAAACAAATTGCTCACAAATAAATGTGTAAACACTATCTTGGGCTACACTTCAGAAGGAAGAGACTGTGATGCTCACCCACCACAGACCCAAAGGTTAGGCTTAGAAGTAGAATTGACATTCCTGAGCTACCCCACAAATATGGAGTCTTCAACATCTACAGCTAAGACTGACAGCTAGAACTCAAACTGCAGGAGCACATAAACCAGCCGGCGACAGTAATAAAATGAGTATGTGTAAATATCCCTCTTCCCTGCAACCCTGACTTGAGGATGAAAGCCCTGGTTCATGAATTGCTGCTTCACGGTCTGCATGCACACCATATTAAAGACTTGGTTTGAGTTTGTTTTTTTTAAAAAAAGGCATCCTTCTGCACACTCTCTAGTAAAAATCCAGAGTTACTATGTAATATATGATATTTTAATCCTATATTAGTATTTAAATCTGAAGACAACGAGCATTTTTCTACTTTTCAGAAATAAACATGAAATAAACAGAAATAAACAATCTGATATCTCAAAGCGTAATTCTAACTACTACTTTGGACATTCTCTCAATTTCCCTGTGGATCAAGGATAGAAGTAAATCTCTAAATCTAATACCCTGGAGGTAGTACATCAAAAACCAACACAGTTCTTGGTTTTATGCCATACCTAAAAAACAAAATTGGATTTGTTACCCTGATAAATTGTATTTCAGTACAAATTTATAATTCATGTGTTTAAGAGAGGCTGAAAACAGCTCTTCTTCAGGCCCCTTTGGGCTCTTCCAACACCTTTTTTTCTATATACTTCTTACTCCTTTGCCTTCAGTCTCTTGAATATTTAACTTCCTCCTCGATGCAAACTGCCCCATACCTTGGGTCATGCTTCTTACCTTTCTCTGCATTTTTTCGTACTTTCAGGATGCAATATTAAAGTATGAAACACAGTATTTAAAAATATTCAAAGCATAGATGGCTTTAAAAAAGCTTAACCATTTTCTTTGTCTTGCCACATTTTTCTTGTAAAGGGGTGGTTTTCTAAATAATAGCATATAATTAATTTTATTTCATAATCTGCATATGAAAGGAAATCACAGCTTTGACTAATAAAGTTATGTAACTTGTAATCCATTGACTCTCTTTTCTTAAACATGTTTGCTTATATGCAAGCAGTAAGATAAAACTAGAGTAACTGTTTTCTCTTTTCAATTTGCAAATTCATTGCAAATATATATTAAATGTCCAAATACACATTATTGTCTCTACCTTTTTTTATTAAAAAAATCACTATTTTCCTAAAGAAACAAAAACAACAAAAAAAATCTTACCTAAAAAAGCATTAAGTGGCAATGAAGTGCAAAATACACTTAAATAGTGTATTCAAAATAGTATTTAAGTGACAGACTGAATGTACAATGAATAGACATCTTATATTGCAAAAGGGATCTGCCTGTTGAGAACACCAACTTTTTAAAATCTGAAATTGCTGTTTTGTAATAACAATTTTGAAGTGTTTTTACAAAAATCAAGAGTGCTTCCTATTTATGTTCGATGTACTCTCTAAAAGCATGAATGCATCCTCTAAAGAAGAAGGAATATATCAAGAAAAACTCTCCCAGGAAAATCTGGCAAACACATTTTCTTGTCTTCAAGCAATTTGATTCTGGATGGTTCACTGTTCTGGTTAGATAATAAACTCTTGTAAGAGATCATGATACTCCCAGAGATATTTCAATAGGTACCAAAAACTTGTGAAAAAACCAAAGTATTCCTTTACATCCCTAACTGAATGTATTCTATTATTTTAGTTGCACAATAGCTTTCAGTGATGCCGTTTCCATCAGAAAGCATTAGACTCTTGGACTCAGTATGGGAATCAGTGGAGGCCTGAAATAAACCTGCTCCTCACAAGACATGTGAAAATGTCTTACCCCAGCTATAGCAAGTTTGTTTGGCTGCTTGTAATATAGATGATCTTTAAAACAGAAGTTCAATTCTCTCCTGTACAAACTACACTCCCCGGCACTCCAAGTCCTCATTTGCTACAGCACATTAGAAACACTCATTTCTACCTATATTCCATTCTCCAAAGGAATTTCTCATCCTAGAGCAATATCCTTAATTGAGCATCTCACTTGGCTCCAGGTGAGTCCTGTACAATTCACCGCTGAGTCCTGTACAGTTATAAATACCTGATGAACATAAATGTTTCCTTACAGAAATATGACCTAAAATGCTAGTGAAGAGGCAGCAGCTGTTGAGATTACATAGTTTAACTCTTCTACATGCCATATCATTTTTTTATAAGAAAAAATGTTGGTTTAGGCAGCTCTTGCAAGAGAATTGCAAGAAAGCAACTTTCAACAGCTCCATCACGAACTGACAACACAGAACAACTCTCATTCAAATAAGGTAGCCAATGCTCACTTTTCTCAATACCAGACCACTCAAAATACAAATATTTCAAAGGTTTCACCCCAAACAGCACCCAGATATAAGCACCCATTATAACTAAGACTGTCTATATCAAACAGAAACAGTTGCTGTTTTTCCCTTTTGCACACTTGAAATATATTAACAAGCCGGGCCACAAATATCTGACAAAAGAAAGTTAATGCACTAACTCTGAAACCTCAGCACATTACGATTCTTGACAAGGTGACCTTATCAGCAGTTTAAAGAGAATTTAACACTGTAATTTCATTCTCACAATTATATCTTCCTGTTTTATTCTCAGACCTACAAGACTATTGATGAACTTAAGATGGAGAGAAAAAAAAGGAAGAATGGAGATGACATCAGATTAATCACAGCTGCACATCTACTGTTACTGTACAGCTGGTAGCACCCTTGCACTACTACACAAGTTCATGTCTCATGTCATTGTATTCTTTTGTTCATTTATGCTCAAATTAAAAATCACTGCACTGGTTAATATCACATTCCAAGTTTTTTAACTCAAGGTTTCACTCACTGTTGTTGTGAAAATGGATTATTTTTACTAAAACATACAACTAGTATTTAGGGTTCACATTTTCCTCAGAGTCTGGAAATTCAACTCTAAGCATTTAATGGAATTCTCAGGCAGATTTTTAAATTTGTAGTAAACCAAATGAAACAGTTAAATTCTAGCGTCCATTTACTATGTAATTTTCAAGACGAAATACCATCTCATATCCACTACAAAGCAAGTCTTCTTCAAGAAATTTAACATTTTGAAGCACCGTAAGTTATCTACATTAGAAATACTTTGTCTATAAAGTTATGTTAAGGAATACGCTTTAATGAAACATGCTACAGAGCAACAGCTTGGAGTACATATCAACCAAAGCATTCTTCAGCTAAAGATCAAACTCTTTCCCACAAAATGGTTCCAGTACTTTTGTTCTTCAAGCTCAGAAGCCACTATATAAACCACTCATAAATTCTTTTGTGCTTTAATCTGTCATTCTGAAAATATCCAACATGTTCCAGTCAGATTAGAAATGCTAACTACTTTTCATGAGCAAAGTATCGGTGTCGTAGGTATGTCTAATGCGGTTCTTTTGTTTGTCTATGGCGGGAGAGAAGAGGGGGCAGAGCGCCAAGGGGTAGTTTTCTCTGTGAGAGGCCATGCTCAACAAGGGCCAATCCGCATGGACTCTGAAAATAGACATGTTCCTAAACCAATTAGGAAAAAAGTAAATGCCTCTGCTATTAACATAATTTCAAAGACATATAAATGGGGGAAGAGGAGAAACCTGCAGCAATCGTCCCCCCCTGCTTCAGGGGGAGCGCGGAGGCTCGGCCGCACGGCTGCAGCTCAAAGCATATGGCCGGGGTCTGGGGGCCATGCAGAACAGAAGTCTTGGACCAGCCAGGAGCCGGGGTCAGGGCCACCGGCACTCCCAGTGGGTGCAGTCCCATTCCAGTGGTGTGCAGCTGGGATGGACTGCCCAATGAGAAGAGAGCCAGCACCTGTACTCCAGATGGGACCGGCTGCATGCTGTTGGACTATGGAGACAGCTGCAGCCTGAAGCGGCTGCAGCAGCGGAAAACCCAGGGCTGGGGGGGAAAAAAGCCAGGAACCTCGGAAAAAACCCCGAAACTGCACAGAGCTGCCCGGAGCTACCAGTGCTGTCAAGGCCACAGGGGATTAAACCACAGGATGCATGGAGATCCTGAACGGCAACAGAAAACATGGCAAGAGTTCTCTGGTGCAGAACTCGGACTGAATCAGCTTTTCAGCATTGCAAAACCCTACAGAAGTTTTGAACTGGTAAAAGTTAATAAGAATGGTGTTGTGGGCGATGGATTTGTTCATCCTTTGTTTGTTTTCCTTTTTTTTTTTTTGGACAGAGAAGAGACAGAAGTGAATGCACATGGGAAAGACAAAATGGTGGACACCAGGGTCAGTAAAAAGAGAGAGAGGGAGGAAGTACTCTATTAAGTTGGAACTGGGTTTTCCCTCTGCAATGATAAAGACTGTAACGAAACAAACTGTCTCCTTATAATTCATGAAGTGCATGGGGGTGAGACTAGATGTTTTGGGGGTGAGACTAGATGTTTTGGGTATAGACAGAGAGAGAAGAACCTTTGTTTCCAGAGACAGAAAACTTTTGCTATGAACCTAGAGAAGCGTATCCTTAAAAGGTTTTACCCCATGAACTAAATAACCCATGGAAAACAGTTTTGGGAAGACTGCTCTACCCATGCGAGGGAATCACATAGTAGCAGGTCGGGCAGGCTGCTACTTCATAAGGATTAAAACCACACTGAAGAAGCTTGTAAAAACTATCCCCATAAGCAGACATCCAGAATACAACAGAGAGAGAGTCTCTTCAATGCTTTGTATTCCTGAGTGTTCAGTGAGAAGGATGAGAAGGTTGAGAGGAGGGAAGAAACATGTTTTAAAAGTTTATTTTACTGCTATTATGCTCTTTTAATCCTGTTAATAAAGTTACCTTGTAGTTTTAAACCAAACCTTGTTTTCACCTTAAATTATTTCTCCCACAATTCTTATTCTCAATTATGAGTACCCTAGATGATTTCTCATGAATTATTTTAAATCCATGACAATCGGTTAAACACTCACTCTAGATAATCTGCATTTCACTGTCTGGTCAAGGTGCAAGTGTTTCTTCCAAAATAACTTCCTGATTTTGAAATAAACTGACTCGGTTTGAAACGGTTCTTTCAGATACCTAACTTGGTATTATTTTTAGTCTACTTCTTCTGTCTTACTTTCCTTTTACATCTTCTGCTGTTGATGCAGAACGATGTTCACAGATGGGGAAAGGTGACTGTGCAGAAAGCAACAGCTGGCACAAAACGCAACTGAAGGAAAAAATTCTGTATGTTAAATTCTCAGCATTTTAGATATTACATCAAGAAATGTCAAAGCTTTCTTTTAGAAAGATGACTATAGTAACAGCATTTCTCAAAACTAGATTAGTAAGTGAAACACTTGTTTCTTATAGCTGGGAATATTCAAACAAGATTTTTTCTAAATGTTTGAAAAAAGACAAGGTCTGTTTGAGATTTTAAACAGAAAGATCCACATGGCATTTAAATTACATAATCACAGCACGTGAAAGGCAACTTCCAACCCTAACTGGAAAACACTTAATAACGTCAGTTCTGATTTATATAAAACCTAATCAGAAACAAAATAGAACACATTATTTCTTGAAGCTAGTCCTACTCAAAGAATATTCAGTTGTCTTGAATTTTACAATTTTATGTGCAATATTATCATGCAAATCTCCCATATTATTTTATTGTTCCTCAGAAATGCATGTTCCACTGCAGCTTTCAAGTCATAAAAGTAATATTTTAGCACAAACGGTCTAGATTTCACTGATAATTAAATCACAGAATTATGGAATCAGTAAGGTTGGAAAAGATGTCCAAGATCATCAAGTCCAACCTTTGACCAAACACCACTATGTCAACTAAATTACAGCACTAAGTGCTACATCCAATTGTTTCTTGAACACTTCTGGGTATGGTGTCTCCACCACTTCCCCAGACAGTCTGCCTTAGTGCCTGACAACTCTTTCAGTGAAGAAATTCTTCCTTATATCCAGCTTGAGGCCATTTCCTCTTTTCTGTTGACGGTTACTTGGAAGAAGAGACCAATCCCCATCCTGCTACAACCTCCTTTCAGATGGTTGCAGAGAGCCTTCTCCTCTCCAGCCTTAACATCCCCTGCTCCCTCAGCCATGCCTCATAAGACTTACTCTCTAGACCCTTCACCAGCTTTGTTACCCTCCTCTGGAAAATAAGGCAGAATTTAATACCAAGTATCAAATATTTGAACCAAATATTTTACTTGATAAAAATATTACAGGATGTCATCACAGTACCTTATCTACATGGAAGATTAAATCCAGCTCACAGACATTTTCAAAACATTTGTCTAGTGTTTCCACAAATACCTGCAAAAAGGGAAAAATAGAGTCAAAGGTCAATCTTTAACAAAAACTCTATAGTTCCATTAGGTGTGAGGTTTGACAAAAGCAAATACAGAAATTAAACACTGGTCAGATCTTAAAGCATTAAAGGTATCTACAGAAAGTTAACATTATGTCAACAGTTTGTTATCTATGTAGAGGGCAAAACCATATGCAGAAGCCAATTTAGGTTAAAACTGCTGTAAGTCACACTGTTTTAACAAACAGATACAGCTTGAAAAACCAGTAACATAACCTACACTATAATTTTCTCAGCTATGATTTGAAGTATTCCTTCCCATTTCATTAGAACTCAATTATTAAGGAAAAAAAATCAGCTTTTCCCATTACTGTTACTATTTTTAACCATTAGTACATTGCAGGCATGTTCTAGTTAACCAGACTGTTAACTTTGCTGTTAACTGTCACCATCACTGCTTCCAGCACAAGTACAGTAGCTTTCACCTGATTTAGACTCACTGAATTCAGGATGAAAAAGGCAACTGTCTTAATGTCACACCTATTGATTCTGTCAGGCATATCACCATATAAATTTAGAAAAGTCTAGCAGCTTATACACAGGCAAATAACTCTTCTCTGATCCCAGAATATAAAAGCACAAAGCAGAAAAATCCAAGCAGCTGCTGAACTCCAGCCACTGATGTTCCCTGCCATATGGGAACATATGTATGGGCCATCACCTTGTTCTGGGTGTTTCTGTTACAGACTCCTTCGTGTGCAAGGAGTTTATGTTTGTACTGTGGCATGTCAAGGGCACCCAGTCCCCATTAGGCCAGATAATGAAATGATGATTGTACTTGGAGTCCTGAAGCTCCTGAATGCCAATCACCATGTGCTTGTGGTGCATACTGGCAAAGACTCCAGTCTTAGAGAATTGTAAGTACAGTTCCCTTTGTGCAAGGGATAACTCCTACAGACATAGGTATGTCAAGGTCTCTCTAAGTTAAATGTAAGATTGAGCTTAGGGTCTTTAAAGCTGAAAGGAATTTCTGTAAGAATTTATTGATCTTTTATTAATGGCAAGTAAATAAACTGCAACTTGTTGGAAATTTTAATCAGTTTTAGATGCTTCAAGGCCATTTTGTCACAATATGTATTTAATATTACTTATTAAGCTGTCACTGTATACAATTTTTTATTCAATTCTACACACAAACGTCCTAAAGAAGCAATATGGAAGATAAACACCTCGTTTTGATTCTCTGTTCCACATGAGTTATGAACCCCATCCTAGTACTTGAGAGGCACCAGATTTCAAACTGCCTGGGCCCAGAAAAATAGAAATGAGAAACCATGTTCTGACATAGCCACAGAATTGTTTAGGTTGGAAACCTAAAGATGAATGAGTCAAATAGGTAAGCTAGCACCGCCAAATCCAGCTCTAAACCAGGTCCCTGAGTGCCACATCTAGATGTTTTTAAAACACTAGGCATGGTGATTCCACCACTTCCCTGGGCAGTCCATTTCAATGACTGACAACCCTTTCAGTGAAATTTTTCCTAATATCCAGTCTAAACCTCCCTTGGCACAACCTGAGGTCATTTCCTCTTGTCCTATTATTTCTTCCTTAGGAGAAGAGATTGAAGCATCTCTATAACTTTCTTTTAGGTAGTTGTAGAGAAAGATATGGTGCCCTCAATCCTTCTTTTCTCCAGGCTAAACACCCCCAGCTCCCACACTCCTTGTAAGACTTGTGCTCCAACCCCTTCATCAGTTCCACTGCCTTTCTCTGGATTTGCTCCAGCCCCTCAACATCTTTCTAGTAGTGAGGTGCCCAAAACTGGACACAGGATTTGAGGCATGGCCTGGCCAGTGCCTAGTACAGAGGGACAGTCACTGGCTGTGGTAGTGTGCCGGCCACCGGGGACATCCTGGCCTGGCCTGGCCACTCACCGCTCTGCATTCCACTTATCCCTCCCCTGTTCACCCAGGACTGGCCACATGTCACGGGCTCGTCATTTGTCTATTAGCTGGGCTCTCGCCCTGCCCACCAGAAGGAGAGGGAATAAAAGAGAGAGGAAGAAGGGGGCAGGGGAGTCTGGCCACGTTGTCCACTACACATCTGGTTATCGGTTTTTCCTCCATGAGGGAGATTAAAGGACTCTGATAAACGCAACTGGTACGTCTGTCTTTACCTGCTAGGAGCCCACTGAGGAAAAAGGAAAGCAACAACTGGCCTCACTACTGATGATCTAAGCCAAGATGCCATTGGCCTTCTTGGCCACCTGGGCACAGCTGGCTCATGTTCAGATGCTGTCAACCAGCACCCCTAGGTCCTTTTCCACTGGGCAGCTTTCCAGCCACTCTTACCCAGCCTGTAGCACTGCAGGGACTGTTGTGACCCAAGGGCAGGAGCTGGCATTCGCCCTTGTTGAACCTCATACAATTGACCGTGGCCATCAATCTAGCCTGTCTGAATTCCTCCAGAATATCAACATTCGCACCCAACACAGGGTCATCTGCAAAGTGGCTGAGGGAACACTTGACCTGCTCATCCAGATCAGTGATTAAGATATTAAAGAGGCCTGGGCCCGACACTGAGCTCTGGGGAACACCACCGCTGACCAGACACCACCTGGATGTAACTCCATTCACCTCCACTCTTTGGGGATAGAAGTCCTACAGGCATGTATTTATGTCTACAGACCCAGTGAAACAGATCTGCTTGACATCAGCCATTCCCAACTGTCTAACTCACATACTAACAAACATTACTTTTACACCTTAATCCCTGGTCTTCAGATCCTGCTTACACTGTAAAAGAGAAGAGGATCACACCCTGCTCTTGCTATTACTGCTACTATCAATGTCTTTAAAATGTTATAGCCAAACTACAGATTAACTGATGTTCCATGCATTTAGAACAAGGACTATTCTTTAATACCAAAACAAAAATCTGTCACTTAAACTAGGAACATAGAACATATTCAGAGGGACTCAGGACAATAAGATTCAGTGACAAGTTAACTACGAAAATTAATATGTTTCTGTTAAATTATACTGAAGCTAAGCAAAGCAGGGCTTTTTGTCTTCAAGTAGTTGTTAATTCATTGTGGTAATAACAGTCTTCAATAAAGACGGGATGCTAGCAAACAAAAAAACTTGTATGTTAAGAAGAAAAAGCTATACATTTGGCAACATGTGCAGCAAAACAAATGACCAAATATGTTCTCTTACTTTCCTTGCACCTTAGGACAATGCAGTTACAAGGACTGATATTAGCTGCAAGAAGAAGATTGGAAACAGAGTGTAAATGCAACCTTTATCCCACGATTTTAGTTACAAAAGCTGATGAGTTTAACACTATTTTTGAAAGAAAATATTCCTTATATAAGTCACCAAGTTTGCACATGAATTCACACACTCTGTCTTCGACATCTGTCTAGTTCCTTGGAAACAAAGGAACCCATTAAAAACAAAGCCAACTCAAAAATTCTAAAAGTGCCTGCCCCCAAAAACATATATTTAGTAGCAGCATGTATGCTCACATATCAACAATGTGAAAGTTCAATTTTTGTGTCATTCTTTCAGTAAATAAAACTTGTATAACAACACTTGATTGATAGTTAGAGTGGTTACTTTTAAACCCTTACCTATTACACAGCAACTCCACCACACACTAAATGAACTCACAAATCTCTGCTTACAATGCACGACCAGTAACGCACAATAAATATTTTTTAATCTAAGGAAAATCAGCTGGCACTGACTATTCTTCACAGAGATTTTTCAATGACTGAGGACTTCTCATGGAAACTCTGGAAATTTCCCCCATCTTCCATTAATGATGGTGAGTTCACTCAGAGTAATGCCAGAAATTACAAAGTTTGTATCTATTATAAATGGTCTTTTCAAACACTAGTCTGGAGGGTAAACTAGATTTTTTACACTAACATCCCCTGGCCTATTTTAAGATGCCTTCAATAACGGAAATGGTAAATAAAATTAGAGTCTCTTTCATCAGCATGTTAGTTGAGTCAAATGAATTGCATGCTATGGCAAGCCATGCTAAAATTTAAGTACTTCACTAATCACTTCAGATGCTGCAGACTTGTAGATCAATAACCAGAAGAGAAAACACATCAAGTGCTTTGGGACACACACGCCCTCCACACACATCAGTTCAGATGCATCTTGTGATGCTACTGGAAGAGTAACATAAATAAATGAGTCAAATTGCAGGAAAATAAGGATGCATGCACAATTAATTACTAGTTCCCCCTTGTAATTCATTTTTGAAATTATAATCTTTTATGGTGAGAAGAGAAACCCATGTACATTTCCATGTAAGTAAACAGACAACGTGAAAAAAAAAAAAAAAAGGAAAACCTCCCACACCCTTCTTTAGTAAGAAATACGCTTTAATAAAGACAGATACACACCAGGAATGTTAAGTATATGAAACAAAATACCAGATTTTTATTGGATATATACAAGCCAGGAGCTCCCTCTACTCAGCTGTAAGTCAAAACATAAGACATCACCTTTACAATGAATGGCATATTTTTAGAAAAAGCAAATAAGACAAAAAAGGAATAAATCATTCATTAGTATTAGGAAGATAACAAAGGTAGCAGAAAACTCAGAACACCTGATCAATTAAATGTATCTGAGTGTAGACAATGTCAAATACTAACAAAATCAGGTATAAAAGATGAGCTAAGAACAACAGGAGTAACTCATATCAAGAATATCCCCTTCTTCTTACTTAGCTAAACAGCAACGGTAAACCTGAAGACAGAAGTAATTAAATCTGCCCACAGAGAGTCCCAGTCATATGCCTTTCCATTTCTTTATTTAATTAGCATAAAAGCATCTCTGGTCAGGATCCTTTATCATTAAGAACTGAGAAAAACACGTTATGTAAACTGCACTGCATTTCCCACATGCATCTCACTGAACAACATTATCTTGCAAGGTTCTATAGAATTTCCCACAAAAGACTGATCTCACAGACTCTGCTGCTTGCTGACTCATTATGTCTTCGAAGTACAGCAATGGGCAAACACACTCACAAATTCTTAGAGCTGACATAGGCTTTTAGGTCCATAAGACAGTCAAAGTACCACTGGAGACATCCCTTATTTTTTCCTTATGGAGGTCTACAGCTATTGTGTTTTCATACATTTTCTTTTCATGCACTAAAGCCTTACACTTCACAGCCTAACACCAGGACTCTAAAACAGCACGACAGAATTTACACTGAAACCAAAAGACTGCAAAACCTAAGCATAGCACAGATGCAGACCCATCTCCCAACCCAAGTAAGCAAATATAATAAAAACAAACTTGTGTTTATATTTAGGAAAAAAAAAAGAAACAAAATTGTCAAAAATAAACAACGTGAATTGGCCTGTGTTGGGGTGACTTTATGGTGATGCTTTATTCCCTAATTGCCCGCTTTATGCCCAGAAAACTTCTGTAGCTACAGCTTTAAGGTGGTCGGAGGGGCTGCGCAGGGCAAGGGAGCCTTGGGCTCCCTCGGGGTTTGTTTCAAGCTCTCTCCAGCCTGCCTCCCTGCAGCATGGACAGTTACTTCGTTGCCTTTTTCTAGAATTAGCATTATGCTTGCCTAGGCAAGAAGGGTGGGGGGGTTTTTTCTCACACCACCTTTTTCCCTGGACTCCAGCAGAGATCCTTCAGTTGGTTTTTGGGGTTTTTTTGGAGGTTTTTTGTTTGGTTGGTTTTGGGGGGTTTTTTTTGTTGTTTGCTAGGTTTGGGTTTTGGGTTTGGTTTTTTTTTTTGGTTGGTTGGTTGGTTTGGTTTCTTCTCCCTTGAACTGTTTTCCACTTGGTTTTTTTCCCAGTCCGCAGAGCCTGCAGAAGGACGGCCCCGGTCGGTCTGAATCCTGGGAGAGACCAAGCCAGCAAAAGAAGGGGCCTTGAACCCCACCAACTTTGCCTGCTGCAAGGAGGAGCCTCACGCCAGAAATCCAACAGGTTCCCAGGTGCTGCATGAACTCTTTCCACCTCTCCCCAGAGACAAAGACGAGCAGTCGCCGTTTTGCATCCTGGGCCACGTGCTCAGCCCGTGTATTTCTCCCCCGGGCATTTTTGTGTTTCTCCTTGTTCTGCTGTGAGTGTGGGTGTGTGTGTGTGAGAGTGAGTGAGTGAGAGTGAGTGAGTGGAGGGTAAGTTTTCTGGCAGCTAAATGTCTAGCATTTATTCAATCGTATTCTGTGCCTTGCAGGCACCCCCCTCTATTTTTTTTTTCTTATCAATAAACAGTTAAACCTTTTTTTCCCCACTTTTCATCCACTGGCATCGATTTCTCTCACTGGCAGAAGGAAAGGGAGTTATTGAAGTCCTTTCTTTATAGAGAAAACACTCTGTCAAGGGTGCTTTTTTCCCAAATTTGTCTCCAAACAGGGACATTGCCTTAGGTGTTCGAACTCAGAAATCCAAGTTGAAGACAGTTTCAAACCTGAGGCAGAGTCTATGATTTGTAATGCATACAGCATATTCATTAAGCCAGAGTCACAACGACTTACGTGTGAAACAGCTCTGACCTTATGGCGAGATAAGTGGCATTCACAAAAGTATCTTCAGTATTACAACAAAAACTTTATGCTGAAAAGAACTGCAGACTGCCATATGTAATCTGATCTCCTCTGCAGTTATTCAGTTCACATGACAGAAACCTCCAACGTGCTAAACCAAGTTCTAAGTTCATTTCACCAGTTCACTTTTCAACATAAACTGGTCCCTTACATATTTACTTACTTAAACAATTCATTATGACTCATAACAAAGTCCAGATATCTTACTCTCACCTGTGTTATCTCTGAACTACAGTAAACAAAGATGTATAAAAATGGTTCAACACTTCAGGAAAAAACGAAGCTTGTTCGCTTGACTCAGTATGTGTGTGTACATATTGTTACTTTGCATTGCATGTGGGGTTGAGATGTAATAATAAGCTTTCTGAGGGTGCTCTTTCAGTATAAGATATATTTAATTCTGACTGCTACTGCTAAGAAGATTAAACAGATCCTTCTTCTGAGCCAGTCTGGAAATTAAAAATATTTAATTAATCTCAGTATACTCATATTTACTTATGTAATAAATCAATTCTCTTGATGTACAAGCTTTTGAAAGGCTTAACAGTAAGTTACACTTACTGTTTTATATATAACTGAGACCCATTTTATGCAATGACATAAGTCACTTCATGGTGTAAAACTACTTTTTGCCACATCTGAGTTCACTAACGATCATCGGTGGAATTGTTTATTTGTAAGTTTTAAGTAGAAAAAACCACAGATTTAGTCAGAGACCTCTTGACTGAGGAGTGTTCATATTACCAGACATGATATTTGTTACTAGGTTGATACAGACATATTTAGCAGTTTAAATAGTGGCCACAGCACCAAGCCTGCCTGAGTTAAAGAAACGTTTGGACAATGCTTTCAGGAACATGGTGTGTTTCTTGGGGTGTCCTGGGCAAGGTCAGAACTGAACCCAATGATCCTGATGGGTCCCTTCCAACTCAGTATTTTTTATGATTCTATGAAATCGTACCTGGAAGCCTTGCAGAAGACATTGTATTTGAAGAGTCAGTGATCTTGAACAGGCCCTGTCTGCTCTACTGCGCTGAGCAGCCTGGATCTTCTTAATATAATCTATAACCTATGATGTCCTTGGCAAAAATGAACTGTAGGAATGGAATGTACTGATCCTGACTAAGAGACTGTTGCGTGTTTAGTGGTTAGTGATCCGCGTAACACAACCCAAACAGACACAGGCCTGTGCTGCCCAAATTCCTTAGCTAAGGGATAAACTCAGCCAGTTCACTGTAACCAAGGAGCCTGGAGGCAGCTCCCACATGGTACAAGTGAAAATGCCACCTGCATGGCCTTGCCATGACCTCAAACTGCAGCAAGAAGTTCTCCTGAAAATATCCTATAGGAAGAGTTGTTTTCCTGTGAGGAAATTATATAATAGCTCAAAGATCCAAAAGATGGAAACGTCCTCTCCATAGACAGGATCTGCTCTGCCCTGCACACTGTGTGGGAAAGTCCACCTGGGTTCCACTGGGTGTCACATGAAGGTGGCATGCCCAGCATCTGAAGGGGTGTAAGATTTACTATCTACACTCATCTCACTCTGTTCTATTAAGCAGTTATCTTATTAAGCCATTTGTGCTGTTGAGCCTTTCTTATTGAGATACAGAAAGAACAGCCTTTCTTCCTCAGATACAGAAAGAACAGCCTTTCTTAACGAGATACAGAATGAACCTAGAATTATGGATCTTCTTTCTCCTGACTAAATCCCAGCTTAACCACCCCAATTCCCCTGGTGCAGAATGCATACCTAGGAGAGTATTTGCCCTCCTCTTCTATGGTACACCTGTCCAAAAGCTCATAAGCCACAAGGAAAGTTTAATCCAAAGAGGTTTTGGATATACTTGTCCATTACACATTTAGAGTGAATATATGTATATATGCATGCATGTGTGCGAGTCTGGGTATATATAGATACATAAATATATATACATACAGAGCATTGTATATCAAAGTTCTCATAATCTACACTTGACTAGCAAATGTTTGAACTGTGTCATTTTTACGTGCAGCCAAAAGAAGGCCTTGAAAAGCTAAAACAGAAAATAGACTATGTTCAGGAGGTTCCAAATAGTTTCCTTACTTTCTCATCAACTTGGAAAACAACTTTTTCAAAGACAGCCCAGAAAACTGCAAACAATTTAAAAATAATACTCAGCACTTCTTGGTATGTTCACAGTATAAAAGCAACCTTCCAAATATTATCAGGAAAAGGCACAGCAAAATATTTAAGTTCTAAGGTACTTCAAAGTTGAATTCCACTTATTAAGAATTTAAAAAAAAACCAAAACAACAAAACATAAAACAGCAAAAAAACCCCAACTTACTTGTATGAGGTCTAAAATACCAAGCTCACTTTCTGAGGAATCCACACAGAAGACAAAATACAAGGTGGCATAGTGTCGGTAAATTAGTTTGTTATCAGATCCACCTATTAATCTAGACAGGAAATAAAACAAGGAAAGCTTAATTAGCACCTCAGGATAAGCTGGACAAATCCTCACAGTTATTTCAATTAATAGGAGGCCTAATGTTAACACCTGGAGCTCTCCCACGTCTTTTATTTTGTGATATAATTCCAATGCAAAACTAAGTACTAAGACAGACCAACTTACATTTACCACACAAGCACAGTTATTGTTATCCACATGGATAATAATGACGTCAACATGTGCACCTTTTCATTAAAACCAATTCAAACAGATAATAAAAAAACACGTATTAAGTGTACTTCCATTCCACACCAGCAGGCAGGCACTGCACAGGGATTAATCTGCTTTACAGATTAACAGCATATGCCTATGAATCCTTCCCTGACCTTCTCAGAGGACATCAAGACAAAAGGAAAACTACAATCAAGACTGGCATTTAGATTACAAAAAAAAGTCCTAAATTAGGTTTATGATCCATTTAATTACCATGAACATGTAACACTTGTGCTACAAAATTTTTGGTATCTTGAGAAGTAGGATCATACTTCAAGCAATAGTTTATGATGCAATGTTACAGTAACAGAAGCAATTATACTTTTATGGACTCACTAATCATTGCACTGAATGAGAAGAGGACTAAAGAGGTATGTTCTTCCACTCTTCTGCTATGGCCTTCCAAAAAAACGCATATCACAGGAGATCTACATCAGATTACTGACATTTGCTTTGAGCTGTAACAAGCCTGCTCATATAGAAATTTAAAAATTCTTTAGGCTGAACCTACATGGCCATGACCATCTTAATTTTTACTTAATTCTATACCAGAACTGTATCACCTGTTTGGTGTACCATAATGCATCCCTTTCGTTTCTGTCTTTATCACAGGGAAAGAATACACAGATTTAAAAAGCAAACAAACCCCCCAATAAAGCACAAACAACAACAACGACAACACCAAAACCAAAAACCCAAAAAAACAAAACAATCTTTTAGGTCACTTCTGCTTAAGCACTTTGCTCTGCATTAATGCTCAGCAAAGAGCAGGGATGGGGGTAGCGAAGGAGATCCCTTTGTTTCTGAAGAGCAGGAACTACGTTTACATATCAGACAACACTATTACAAACAGGAAAGTTGAAAGAAACGGCAATTAAAGTTTCTTCTTCTGTGATTTATTTACCCAATTCTTTCAAATACTTCATACTTGAAGTACACATAGTTCTACACATAAACTGTTGAGGTCTTTGAGTAAACTGCAAACTATAAAGTGATCCCTGTCCTGAAAAAAAAGTACTGAAAAAAATATTGAAATGGTAACCCTGGAACTGAGCAGTAGGAGGAAAGCCAGAATCGTGTTCTCTGTCTCAGTTTCTTTTTGTTAAGCAGCTGTCATTTTTTAAAAAGCTTCAAATGTCTTCTGTCTTTCACTTACAGAATTCAAGCCAGAATGTTTCTACCGTGACATCATCTCTAAGAACCTAAAGACAGAATCACCAGTTGAGTAGTCGGAAAAGAATAATTTAAATCTAAAAAACAGTAATATAAAAAATCAGGAATCATTTTGACAAAGAAAAAAGACATCCTAGCTGATATGGTACAGCTAAGCCTTTGACTGACTGCACACAGAAAATCTAGGTGTTAGCAGACTGATATTCAGTAACCAGAAAGTCCCATAAATATAATATCTAACAGACTACGACAACCTCTGTGTCATAGACTGGATATCATGAGCTTACTCCATCAATTCTGACTCCTTCTTCTAGCAGGTGGCTTTTTAACTATTTACTCTTGATGGCTAATAAATCCTTCAAAATAAAACACATTTCCATTTCAGAATTTCCTCAGCTAAAGCAAGATGACTTTCAAAAACAATGAAGATGATTCCAAAAAGATTATTTTGTGTCTATCTTATAGAGACGGAACACGTATGTCTGGTTTTCCTCCTACCTTGCTTTTCTTTTATTAAGAAAATGTCTTGGTTGAAACTGTACTAGTTAGCATGTTTAAAACCTACCTTTTTTTCTTCCTAGTTTATATAGCAAGCCCAAATCCTCACAAAAAGACTGAGGAATCCTACTATCAAAGGCTGTCTGGTCAAACTTTAGGAGTTCAAGCCAAAGCAACAGCTCCAAAATATTTTCATTTTTTGGTCAGAGCATGGTGCTAAAAACACGAAGGTTGTGGACTGTGGATCCCTGTATGGGCCACTCACTTAAGAGGTGGATTTGATGATCCTTGTGGGTCCCTTCCACTCAGAATATTCTGTGATACTGTGATTCAATGGGTATGGCAAATGCCAATGCATCTTGAAATGAGACCAGAAATCTTTAGCTTGATTATAGCAAAACAACATCTGCCTGTTCCTTCCCCATCTTTTTATCTGAAACAATCATGCCACTAGATATGTCACTGTGGACATTACAACGCTAGGGAAAAAGTAGTTTTATTGCCTAAGACATTTTGGTATATATCTCTATGCTTCAGTTCGTAAATAATATGTACACTTGGTGCAACATGGTATCATCCATTTGTGTATCAACAAATCTCAAGTGACATGGCATTTACATTACAACTGTGAGAAGTACTTAATACTGCAATCAGCAGTAAAAATACTTGAAAGTCAGTAAGTATTGGGCATTTATTTCAAACTTGATACTTACAATCCTCCTTCTAGAAAATTACAGACATTTTCATCACGTTTCGATACTAAATGGAAAGTTTCTCTAATGATTTGTTGCTGCGTATCTTCACTCTGTGAAAGCAAATACACTTTGCTAAAATGGATTGACAATGCACAGTACCCAGAGATAAAACACGAAGTATATCAGCCCTCTCAATCCATCTACTTCTGAAGCCTTAAATCTGCCAGTTAACAAGATGTATACTGCTTGTGTCATTGCAACACAAAAAGCCATTATTTACAAGTTGCAGAAGAAGGTATTACTGAGAAATGTGGGAAAATGGCCGTTTTTAAGAAAGTTCTGTAAAAAAACAATCTAGAAGTAGTTTTAAGTTAACCAGAACTGTTCTCAAGTAGTCTGAATTTTTCATATCTCCAATGTAGCCTGAACAGCTACAGGCATGCTTTGAAACTACTTTTATCCATGAAGAGAGAGTAAAACAAAATCCCCAAAACTTGAGTGCAGCAGGGAAGCTAAAAATCCCACAACATGTAACATTTCCAGAAACACCTTAAAATACAAGGGCACCATGAGCAACAGGTTGTCCTAAGCCATGACTTTAACTGTTAGAAGATCAGAAACATCATGTCTGAGACTGAATTCTTCTGACTCTTTAGAAACTTTATTTTAACTTTGAAATTATGGTCACGGGTCTATATTCTGAAAGATTAAATGATGACATATACATCTTCCAATCTGATTGCCATAAATTATTATTTTTCTACCTAACTGCAGAATATTATTGACTTCATTTTATGCAAATTTCCACCCTCACATATATCAGCTAAAAAAGTTAAGACTCGTTTTATAAATTTTAGTATTATGAAAGAAATAAATACCTCCTTCACAGACCTGACCAAATTAATCTCTCTAGAAAGCAGCAGATGATACTCCTTGCAGAAAAAAAGCTGAAATTTGCCTCCAGTACTGGTTCAATTGACACTAAAGAATGCATAAGTTTCAAAAGGTCCATAAACAAGTCTACATTATTGAAATCACACATAAAAATACAATCTAGATGATGGCACCTGTTTCTGTGCACCACAGTTTCTTAGTTTCATTTGCTATTCACATTTTCAAAACTTCAAAGCATTCTTTTAAACAAACATATTACCCTACTTTAAGCATTGAGAATTTAAGTCCATTTATGAAATTAGTCGATCAGAATGGTTTTACAAGTAAAATCTAGTATTCTCTGACCATTTGTTCCTCTCCTTCCCCTTCTACTTTAGTCACACATAAGAATGACCTTTCTCAGTTACATTCCTTTAATTCAAAGCCTGACTGTGCAAACTGTAGTGTCACAGTCATCATTTCTGCTCTGAGGTGTGCAAATAAGATACATCCCTTTCAATGAAAGATGTCTCCTGCAATAGCCAGAACTACAAGAAAGGGGACACCAATCCAAGTGACTGCACTGCTGGAAAAAGACTAATTTGTTTACATAACTTTAAGAAATACCAACTGTTTTCTTGTATTTTAACGCCCAAGCAGACCTCAGCATATTTCCCAGGAAATACAGTACACTCAAAACATTGCCTTAAAATCTCTTCTCCTTCAACTAAATCACGAGTTTCCACTGTACTTTCTTTCCATGCAGATTGAGCACTTGTGCTGTATTTTCAGAGCTGCTTTGCTACTTGCCTTCTCCCATGTAAAAGAATGCTCTTTTCTAGTTCAATACATTTTCATGCCGACTTAATATAATTTTATAGCACACTGAAACTTTCCAAAAGAAAAGGTTCTGCTTAAGAACTCATCTCCCCCGTTCTGACAGCTCTGTCATAGCACGCAGACACGTAGCACCACGCCGGACAGCAGCGCTTAGAGCTGCCCTTCCACACAACAGCTGAGAGAGCCAAGTCTGCCGACGGACCAGACTCCCTCCCTTGCCCCTTAACCTTCTGAGCTACTAAAAGGCAAATTCCAGTGAAAACAACAACGGCTTTCTTCGAAACCTCATGTACACGGTCTCAGCACCGACTCTTTCCGCACGGCGCTGCCCTGGGCCCAGCGCAGCCGGCAGGGCCGGGCCGGGCTGGGGGGACCTCCCGTATAACCCCGCCGCCTGGCCGTCGCTCGTCCTCTCGCACGGCCCCCGTTCCGCCCCGCCGAGCCCCGGCCCGCCCGTACATAGCGCTGGTAGAACTTGGAAAGCCGCGGCTTGCCGTGGTTGTTGAAGATGAGGATGGCTTTGATCATGGTGGGGCGGCGGCGGGGACCGGCAGCAGTGGCCGGACGACTTGTGCTGTGTCTCCCTCTCTTCTTCTCCTTCCTTCCTCTTCTTCTTCCTCCCTCTCACCACTTCCCTCCCACTCGCGGGGCGGCGGCGGCGGCGGGGCGCGCACACCACGTGACCGGCGGGGCGCGGCCGTTGCCAGCGGGACGGCTCACGGCTCACGTGACGCTCTCGGTGCGTCACGTGACGGGAAGGCGGTGTCCCACGAGGGACGAAACGTCTCGCGGGGCGAAGGCCACGCCCTCGCGTGGCGTCACTTCCCGCCGCCCCTTCAGCAGCGGCACCATGGCGGAGTCCGAGGAGCAGCTGCCGCCCCCCGCGGTGCAGAGCGGTGGCCGGAGCGACGGCAGGGAGGAGGCGCCGGAGGGCGGGGCCGCGGCAGGGCCCGTCGAACCGGGCCCGCCCTCGGCCGGGTCGCCAGGCACCGAGGAGCCCGCGAGCGACACGAAAAAGAAAAGTAATGGAGCGAGAGGCCTCCATTGGGGCGGGCGGGCGCGGTGACGGGCAGGTGCGGCGGCCAATGGGAGCCAGGGCAGGCGGTGCGGGCGAATGAGCGGCGAGGGGCGGGCCCGCTGTGACGCGCCTCTCCCCGCAGTTGATGTGCTGCTGAAGGCCGTGGGCGACACCCCTATCATGAAGACCAAGAAGTGGGCGGTGGAGCGGACCCGGACCATCCAGGGCCTCGTGGATTTCATCAAGAAGTTTCTCAAGCTCATGGCCTCCGAACAGCTGGTACGAGCGGGCACCGGGCGGGAGCTGTACGCGCAGGGCCCGTGCTTCAAACTCTGCAAAGATACTGTTGGAATCCAGGTGACAGCTTCCTGTAGGATACTTGGAGTAGGAGCACCGAGAGAACTACACCGAGAGAAGTAGACCCCAGGGTGTAATATTGAGGAAAGCTGTAGCAGCGTGGTCTGGGTGGGCTCGGCACTGACCTTAAGGGCTTTTTGCAGTGTGTGTATTTCTTGGTGTCTCATGCTGCCAGGCAGAACTGTGTGCACGCTGGACAGCAGTGAGCCCAGGGAAACATTGCCAGGCACCGTGTACCTGGAGAAACTGACTATAGAGATGGAATATTTGAGAAACTGTCCAGAGTATTTGGGTTCAGCTTTCTGAATCTGAGTGTCTGTTTCCTTCAGAACTTGTGTCTAAAACAGTTTAATTACTGTCATAGGACTGATTTGGCGTTTAAACTGGGCAGCTGGAAAGTGTTTGCCCTTGGACAGCAGATTGCTCATGTTATTTATAGGTTTCTTCCTGCCGAAATGACTAGCCAAAGTGGCCTCCTGATAACACTGGAAAGCTGGAAATACAATTGTACTGATTTTGTTCTGCAGTGAACTCTTAACATCCATACAGTTCAAAGTTTTTATTTAAGATATACAGTTAAAACTAGAGTCATTAGTCACCTAATATGTAGCTGAAATCATTCTGCTCTTGGTTTGAAGGATCTTATTTATAAGTCTACAGGCATAAATGCAGTGACCTTCTCATTCACCTGGAAATCATCAGGGGTTTGCTTTTCTGCGGTTTAATATCTCGAAGAGCGAAAGTAAGGTATTAACTAAGGACTTTCTCAACGGTTTGATTCAGTGGCTATCATCTCATTGTTTCAGGATTAAAAAAAAATAGGAGCACTTAGCCTTCCAGTGTGGCTTAAGTCTAAGGCTATACTTCAAGAACAATGCCCTAGGAATTTTATCTCTTTTATTTGGGAATAGCACACGATACCCCCTGCATGGCAGATCCTGAGGCCCTCTTTGACATTGTGTAGTGGTTCCTATACATTTAAGTGCATTTAAAGCAGGAAGGGACAAGGATGACTTAAAAAAGAACAAAATGTTTCTAATTTCTATGATGGCTGTTCTACTTGAGCAAATCTGGAATACTGTGAGTGGTTTGGTTTGAAATAAGAGCAAGAGTTCACCAGTGAGTTCACTTTTTGCTGTTGTATGGGAAAGTAACGGGTCAGCTTGCAGGAAAAGGAGGTCAGCGCGCTTACTCTGGCTTGGTCTGGCTGGCCAGACAGAGGTGACTCCTCGTGGTCATATTGCCCCTCCACACTGAAGTGAAGATAGTTACTGGTAGTATTCTGTTACATGCTTAAACATTGTAATAGAAATTGTGACTGCAGAATGATTCTTCAGTGTTCCCAATGAGATCTGTGTGAGGTCTCCATCTCTTCCCTCTTGTTTTCTTACAGTTCATATATGTAAACCAGTCTTTTGCTCCATCTCCAGACCAAGAAGTGGGGACCCTTTATGAGGTAACTTTCATGTTAAATATCCTTCCCAAATTTATTTAGCACAATTTGCCAGTATGCCTCTGGCAGTTGCAATCTTTTACTACCCCTAGCAGTAATAGCTTGCATTTAGTGTAGTGTACATGCTATTTGCAGATCTGTATGAGCATGATCCAAAGAGATGTGACTTCATGCAGTCCCTGGAAATGCATTCCTTCATGTGCAGTGTGTTTTCATGCCTCATTGTAACAGAGAGCTTTCTCACAGCAATATTCCATGACACGTTTATCTGATGGAAAGGTTTTTGTTTGTTTTGCTTCATGTATATGCTAGCCCATGAATAATTGTAACAGCTCTTGTTCTTTGTTTTTCTTGCAGTGTTTTGGAAGTGATGGCAAGCTTGTACTGCATTATTGCAAAACTCAGGCATGGGGATGAATGATTGGCAACACAGCTGTTCAGGTGTTCCCTTCAAAAATGGAGAAAGGACTAACAAACTCAAGCTGTAAACACAGAGGAAGAGGGATTTTTGTGTTGCTGTGTATGAATATATGACACAGGTGAATAGGATAAGCAAAGAACTGCCTAGGCTATCTGATCACGTGGCTTTTCTCTGATGCACCTTTGAGGTGCAGAAAAAACACCTGCGTCTGCCATCTGTAGAGTAGAGCCAACGTTCTTGCTGCTGACTACTTAATTGCTGTATCTAAAGGGAAACTATTTCATTTGTCTGTAGGACTGGCTGGACAGCTCTGTCTATATGCTGTACTGAAGATAAGAGAACCTTTTTATTAAAAGTAGTGTCTGTTGTACATGTAGCCTGGGATTCAGTTTACTTCTGACATGTTGTACATCTATTATGTGCATCCTGTTCTTTGTGAAGTCTTCATCTTGAATATGCGTTATCTCATGTAATTTCAAGGCAGTATTTTGGGGTTTTTTTTCTTGTACTAAATAGGAATTGGTATATAGTCTAATTACTTCACCCTTTGCCTTCATCATGTTGGTAATATAAGTACTGTGTTTATGATGGCACAACGTCATGAGAAGCCTCACAGCACTTCCCTCCTGCACAAATTTTGTAGTGATTTGTTGAAGGCTGAACACTTCAGCAGTTTTCCAGGTGTTTCTTCTGATGCTATTTAATGACTTGCATCTTTAGCTGAATGATGCAACTAGCTGTTGCATCTACAGTTCATGAAGAAATAGGTATAAGGTGCTAAAAACTCTATATATTCTCTTTTTTGACTGCTGTAATTTTCTTATTTCACCAGCTGTGTGGTCCGTTAACAAAGTAGAATGTAATTTCTCTTCTTTTGCTAAGTCGTAGCAATGAGGATTGGCTTGGGGTTTTTTCCGTTATGGCAAGGACCTGGTATCTTGACTAGGGTACTGACCTTTGCTTTTATTTATTGGCAAGTTTGGGTGTGAGGGCTGGGGATTTCCAGTGGGTTTATTTGAAATGTCTGTTGTACTGTCTTTTATGTTTGTTTAAGCTGAACCAAATTAAACGTTAGTTGTTTGCTTGCAGAATGTTCTTATGTTGGCTGACAGTTTTTGTCCCTGATGTAATCCAGTTCTTCAGCACATAGAGACAAAACAGCCTGTTCTAGTTTAAAGCATGTTTGTACAATAGTCTTGAACTGCTGTTTCATACATAAGTGGCTCTTTTGTAGTCTCTGCAACCTATGTATCGGATTTTTGTCCACTTCAGAGGATTTCTGGAAAAGTAATACTCACTTAACTTAGTGGTGTTGCTGCAGTTTGCATGCAGCATGCATGCACAGTTACACAGGCACGTGCCCTGAATGCTTGCTACATGAACAGCTTGATGTATCTTGGCACTTTTGAAGCAGAAAACTGAATTCACTGCATTAAACTAACAAGGCAGAATTGGTTGTAAACTTAAAACTTCAAGTAATCCCTACTTTTACCTGCTCAGAACCTTGATCTCAGGAATCTCCATCTATTTAAGAGAGCTGTTGCAGAGGGAAGCACTCTAATTCTGTCGTGTTGAGGAAATTGCCGACTTGGTTACTGTGAGGCCAGCACAACCTCGACAGCCACTAGAGGGTACACAAGGATAAAGGTAGTTGCATTGTTTTATCTAAGGCTGTTTTTCAATCTTTTTTGAAATATGTCCACGTGCTGGCCTTACAAATACAAGTAGTTTGTTCTCCCATGTGACAGTATGTTTGCCTAAGATAAGATACTAATCTGGTTCTCTTTAAAGAGTGTTCTATTGATGCCTTTCACCACACTTCATCTTAACAAATGAAACTACTGATAAATTGCAAATGTGCTCTTCAGAAGTGATGCAAGAAGTTTGATATGTGTGTGTGTGTATTAAGGGGGGGGTTGTGTTTTGGTTTTAAAAAATAAAAATGCATTAAGATTTTGAAGAAGAACTGTAGGTCATTGTATCATGCTAGCTATTTATAGAAGGTTGTCATTTATGCTGAATCTATAAATTTTATCCTCTGAAGTTGAATAAAAAAATCATTTGCCTTGATTCCTCAAAATGTAAAATCCAATAATGTAAAAACCGCAGTGATGATCTGGATTTCTTTCTTTACCACATGCATTTTTGGATTCAGATAAATGACTCATGAAGTTTTGAATTATTCATTTAAGATTCAGCTTGTTGCCTGAACAATACTTACTGTTTGCTTCAGCATTCTTCTGTTCTTAATGTTTCTTCAACCCCAAGTAATTTTTTCTTGGCCCCTAGTTTACCAGTATACAGTGAGTACTTACCTGATCCAGCCCATGCTTTCTTTTTCCTTAATGCTCCAATGCCTGCCTTTTTTTTGTTGCTTCTAATGACTGTCAGTTCCAGTTATGCTAATTCCCTGTGTAACATCTGTACCTTCTTTACAGTCTTCCTTATTGACACTTTCCCCTGTAGTTTTGTACCCTGCATCAGGAAGGTAGTCAGTACTTATCTCTGGTAGCACTTTAAGGACCATGGACTCTTTCCTTCTGGAGTTGAGGTATGACTTTAGGTGGCAGAAAATTTTTCTTGTTCATATTCTTAAGTAACAAACTAGACTGCAAACATGTCAAGTAGATAATGTGTCAAGTGAACAAATATGTGATTCTAAATACGTTGCTTGTAGAATTTGCAAAAGACATGTTAAATCTCATATTTTAAATATTAGTTTACATATACAGTTGCAGCTCCTAAAATCATATGAAATTATTTGTTCTTTAAAAAGAATATTTCCAGTAAATTGAAAACATCAGAAGCCCAAGTAGAACATGAGCTATGTTCTCTGCATTTAGTATGCCTTGAGCAAAAGTGGTGACTGTATCATTTAAATGACTTCAATTGCTAGAGTGGGAGGAAAAGGATATGAAAGTAAGGGCTGATCAGTGAGAGTTGTACTAAACAAAAAAGTAGATTTACTCAGAATATTGTGTTCCACCAATATGCTACAATACTGAACTGCCAATATTTGTAATGTAACTTAATTCACTTGATTTAATGTAATTGAATTAACAGAAGAGGCAAATTTAAAAAAAACCAGTAAACTAATTTTTAAAGACTGAGAAATAAGTATTGGAAAGGGAAGTTATTATATAGTTTTTATGAAAGACCTATTACTTCACAACATCCTGATATTAAAAAATAATGCTATGCAAAATTCAGTTACCCTGTTTCACATAAATAATCACCAGATGCAAACCCTTTAAAGTGTGAGATGCTATTTTTATTAATTATTATAATGATTTAGAGACCAACATAAATGATAAATTTGTAATTTGTCACTTGACCTAATGTTAAATGCACATGGAAACCTGGAGGAGCTGAATGAAACTAAAGTCACCTCAAGAGCGAAATTATAAAATACACAGTCGTGCCACCTATATGAGTACTGAGCAAATGTCATAATTTCCAAGACTTCTAGGTCTCAGAAAACTACTGCTGCGATTTTAATAGAAGATATGTCTGTGTTAATTATCCCCACAACTTAATCTTGAATGTACTGATACACAGTAGATTCACAGTGGCAGGGTTGGAAATCCACACATCTATTCCTCAAACTCTTTCTCAAGTTCAAAGCAGCTTTTGTTTACCAATTGTTGCTGTTCATGCTCGTTTTGCACATCAAATTCTGCCTGTTTGCCCAAGTTTTTGGCTTTTGTTCTTGAGTACCCTGAAGTCTTACTCTTCAAGAATGTTATACAAAGGTTATTTGAAGGCATTATCATACTACAACATCTTCATCTTGGGGGTGAGGGAAAGAAGGGGGGGCAGCAAAAATGCCTTTAACTCTGGGTTTTTTCATTAGGATTGTGACTATTACAAGCTTGTATAAAATTCAACATGCATTAAAAAAACAAGGTGTCTTCAACCTTGTTTTGTATTGGATCATAAGGAGAAGAAAAACACTTGACAAGTATTTCACATGTAAATGTGTTTCTTATTTGTGGAGACCATGCTTCAGTTTTGCTAGTACCATATTTAAAATGCTTCCAAGGCTAAAAGTAAAAATCCACACTTTGTTTTTTGCATTGATAGCCGTAATGCTGTGAGATGTCAGATGCATCTTTGAGTCAGAATTAGAGAGACAAAAATTAATTTAGAGATTGATTCATCCTAAAATAGGTAGTTAAGAAACGTTGAATTGTATTTTTTACTGAGACCAAAATGAGTACATTAAAGGCTTAATGTTAAGCCTGTCACACTATATCTGTGTCACTAGACTTGGTAGTGCCAGGAAGTTTTCTGGGACACTGTAGCTCAGTCATCTGTACAGTTAGTTGTTAGAACAGTTGCTGGCACAGATTTTGCCTGTGCTCAGTGCAGGAGTTGGCAAGGTACCATTTCTGGTGGGCACTTTGGATGTGATCAGCCTGGTATGGGTTTAGAAGGTAAATAATGTTGATGTAATCTGTTCTTCACAAGCTGACCCCTGTGCCAGGCATAAGTCCTTGGGATACTTGTTGCTAGGTACACAGGTGAAATTTCAGGTGGGATTTGATCCCTTGTAAGCACAATGAGAAGAATTAAACTTTGGGAAGAAAAACATGGTCCCTCTTCAAACTTTGGGAGCAATCTAGGAACTTTTTTTAAACGGTTCTCCTGCATTCCCTTCATGCAATCGTCTCTACATGGCTCTAAATGCCTACTAATAGCCACATTCAGCAACATTTTTTGTTAAGTATGCAGATTATAGATGGTGGCAAAGTAATAGCTATACATCTTGATTCACTCATACCTTTGTTTATTAAAAGTAGATGATGAACATTACTAATTTTTTTTTTTTTTTAAGTGCAGGAATCTTGGAGTTCCCATGGAATAACTCCATATGCAAATTATTTATATATGTGTGTATACCAATTAGATGGACACAATGTAGAGTTAAAATATAATTGCATTGAGGGCCTAGCCTGAAAAAAAAGGGAGGTTTAAGTTAACATGTTCCAATTGCAAAAATCAGTATATAATGTTAAAGCAGACAAAGATGTCTTTCCCTTGAACTCTGTTTGGTAACAGAACTAATAACCCTAGCAACTCAAAATAAGAGCTCTTAATGGAAAACCTCAAAGAAAGAAAACAGAGCTGCAAGCAAAACTACACAGTAATATTGCTAATGCAGAAGCTAGCCAGCACTTTAGCTTTCTCATATAAATATCAAACTGCGAAAACCACCAGCTTATTTTCATGTGTCTTTCTTGCAGACAGAAATATCAATATTTTATTTTTTTTTTAATAGCTCACTCATGGTGACCTAATGTCCCACCAAAAGTGGATTAAATTGGTTCTTCCAAGAGTCCTTTCTGTGCTGTGTGGCTTAATGCCTCACAGCTCTTCATTGCATTGTTTGGTTTGAAGTTTGTTTTTTACCTTCAGCAGAGCACATGCCATTTAGTAGTTATGGGTGTTTTCAGTGTATGACATGATTTTGTATGTGGTGTCCTCATTTCACTCATGTTTTATTGCATGTTTTTAGTCTGAAGATGGTGTTTAACTGCATGATATTTGATACAATTTGTTCTCAAGCTTTTTTTGAGAATCGCTGTGCATGCAGCACTTTCTCATGTAAGATCTCTTACATACTGAGTGATCAATTTCACTTTCCAGTTATATGACTGAGGAACAGCTGCACTGATACTTTGACTCATGACTACATTGAGTCATGTTGTCCCAAAACTCACACTACAATTGCAGATCCAGTTTTTCTCTTTAGAGCCCTCTCTACAAACATCAAAAACTTAGGTGAACAGAGACTTAATAAAGATGTGACTTAGTAAAAGGGGTGAGCACCGTCCTATCTGGAGGAGGAGGTATAAGTACTCATTATGGTGTTGAAGTGCTATTGCCTGGCCAGGCTAACAGACCAAAGAGACACAGCATAGTAGTTAGCCACAAGAGTCGGGTGATTCAGACATGTTGGATTCCACCTTCAACTAGCTCACAATATTTATTTGGAGTTACAAGATGTAAAATAAAGTCCAGTCACAAGCTACATTTGCAGGCCTAGTACATGGTGCAAAGTATCTAATGCTGCAGTTCATTAATTCCATCAATCTTACTTGAAGATTTTCCTCAATAAAGCATGACAGAAACCTTGTGAGCTGCACCCCAGTAGGAGATGATGTGCCAGTAAGTGAGTAAGTGCTTGAACACTTCGGCTGGTAAGTGTCTCTTGGAATTAGATGTCATGTCAAATGATTACTTGAATTGCTTACACTTATCTTCTGGGTAACAGTGGAGTGCTTAGGCATTTGTACATAAGGCAAAGTTTTTGTGGTTAAAAAATCCTATTTTCCAAGCCAAGGTTTTAATAAGACACTTGAGAAGTACATGTAATACTTTCTGCAGTGGTATAATTTTCAGCAGTAAGAGTGCATAAAATCCTGCAGTCTCCTTTGTAAGCATCACAACTGAGAATGTGAAAATAATTTCCATGCTGAGTGGATTTCAATGTTCTTCTTCCTTATTTTGAATTTTCAGTGACAGTTAACTGTTGTATGTGCTCAGATCCTTGTGCAATTTCTGTCAATAGGGCATAAGCAAAAGTACAAGTTGGAGAGACATAAATATTGTTCCTAATGGCATTTAGGCAGTCAAGTTATCAACTCCTGTAGAAGTTTTGAGGATAAAAAGGATGTTGAACAATTCAAAATTAAACACTGTAAACACTTTTGAATAGGAGTGAATAAAAAGTATAACTATATAAACTAATAAACAGCAGCAGTTGGAAAGTGCAGTAAGTAGATACAGCCTGATCCCTTACTTGTAGTAAGAGGGAGGTATAACATGTCCTTTTACTAGCAGTATTTAACTACTGATCTCATCAGCATTGTGGCAAAGGAATCAAAGCCCTGAGGTGTCAGGCATTAACAGTGGTGGCATAATTCTTTTTCCCCTGGATTTCAATACCAGGGAAAGTACCACCAAGCACAGGTGTACAAATAAGCAGAGAAATATAAAACTGCTGGAAATTAGTTTTCTATCAGATCCTGTGAATATCAGAATAAGACCAAAATATTTGAAAATTTACTTCACTGTTCATTTCACAGCCCATTATTGTGATCCTTACAATTTATTCTTGTGAGACATTTTATTCCTTTGGGCATTGCATCCAATAGTCACCAAAAGAATGTGAATTCTGCCTTTGAAATAAATGAGAGAATATTTCACACTAATTCTAATTCTTTGTAACCTACAGCAGTTTTCATGGCACTGTATGAGACTACTCAGGCAAGTATTGAAAAGAGGTGCTACTTGCCCATACAATCTTTTGAGACCATCAACCAATAGCTAAAATAGACCAGAGGCAAATTTCATTACGAAATAGGACACTCATTCTTAATTGTGACTTTGAACGAGTTACCAAGGGAGGTGATGTGTTTGTTCATTACTTGCATTTGTCACAGGAATACTGGATATGGCTGCTGAGATCAGTGCTAGAGCTTCATTCAGAGATTTGGGACAGTCTTAGGTTCTCTCAGACCTTAAAAAATCTCTTTGAAAACATTGCAGTTTTCTCTCTCACACACATGCACATACCAAAAATTCTTTAAAAAATACTGATAAGGCAGGGTCTGCTTTCTGTGTGCCAGGAGAGGTTCTGGAGTGATGGCTGAAAATGTACCTATTCAGTACATTGATTTGTATTTCACTCACGTGTGCCAGATTCCAGCCGCATTTAAAACTGGGAAAGTATTCGTGACTGCAGTGAAGCCAGAAATTTGGTCAGCCTCTTGAACTGTATCTACTGTATTAATGGCAGGTTTTTTGTCATGCCTGTTGTTTCATGTACAGATCGGGGAGGTGAGGGCAGGGGAGGGGTGCTAAAAATCCCTCAGTGTAACTGTCTAAGGGAAATCGCAAGCTGATGGTATTGTGAGCACCTTTGAGCCTCAGAGGTACAGCAGCCCATGCCACCAGTCTGCTTACTTCCAGCTCCACAATCATAAGACAGACCTAAAGAGCTGAACCCTTTTTTTTCCTTTTTTAGAAAGAAAAGACGGATTTTCTTAAAACACAATTCTATGATGTATAGTGAATTCTCTTGCCAGAATTCATGAATAATAAGCATTAACAGCTTATTCACAGCTGAAGTGGAAAGGAAGACGGCTGGCATGGCATCTGCTTGCTCTGCTGACAGTATATAGGTTTGCCAGACTGAGGAGTGTGAGGACGATCCCTTGTCTTAGCACGATCTCTTTTGTCCCAGACACTATATTTCTGCGTGTCTTTCTAAGTGCTAAGGGTTACGGCAGCCCTAAATGTGACTGCAGAGTGCACTGGCTTTCAAGAAACAGCACTTTCAACGGTCAGGCTGTCTGTAGGCAATCTCCAGCAGCAATCTTCTGTGTCATTTAAATAGCTGTGTGTGTTGTTTTGCTTTTCAATAGAACTTTTAGATATATTTTTCAAACCAACGCGTAAGTAACAGAGGCAGCGGCAGGCCGCGCTCCCTGGCAGAGGGAGGGAGATGCTTTCCGCCCGGCAACGACAGCCACTTCTCCTGCTATTCCCCCCGCCGGCCCGACCTCCCCCGCTCCGCCCGGGCTCCGGAGGGGCAGCAGCAGCGGGCGGTGCGAGAAGCCTCTGCAGCCGCCTCCAGCTGCCCCCGCCCGCCGGGGTCGGTGGCCGCACTCACGGGGACGGGGACGGGCAGCTGGCCGCGGGCCCGCCCGCCGGGGCGGTGGTAGGCTCCCGCCGTGCCTCCCGGCGCATAAAGGGAGGCGGCGGGGCCGGCCAGGGGCAGCGGCTGGCGGCGGCAGCGGAGCTACCAGCGATGATGGAGCAGCCAGTGCAGACGGAGACGTGGAAGGCGCGGAGCCTGGAGGAGCTGGTCCGTATCCTCCATCAGATATTCGCCGAGGACAAAGTCAGCGTGGACGAGGTCCAGGCGCTGATGGAGTCGTACGAGAGCAACCCCGAGGAGTGGCTGCAGTACGCCAAGTTCGACCAGTACAGGTAGAGAACACTACGGAGCAGGGAGCCCCGGCCGCGCAAGTGGCGTCCGCAGCGGGGCACAGCCGCGGACGGGGACTGGGATGAGCGGGGACGTAGAGCGAACCCCTC
>VZTJ01006279.1:0-43841 GCA_013397795.1 Orthonyx spaldingii | reverse complement strand
GGCGGGGAGCGGGCGGGGCGGCTGCGGCCAATGGCGGCCCCGGGGCACGGCCGGGCGGCGGCCTCGGCCCCGGTCCCGGCCCCCCCGGCCGCCGTTCCGGCCGCCGCGATGGCCCAGGGGTACACAGCGGCGTGCCGGACCCACCAAATTAGCGAATAAATGCGCAAAAAACTTGGGAGAAAGAGCTCGAGAAAAGCACGCAGGCGGCGCGGATTTTGCGCGGGCGCTGTGGAGGGGGCGCAGAGGGACCCACGCACGAGGCGTGCTGGATGTCTGTGGCGGAGCCGCTGTGTCCCTTGCCCTGCCTTATCGGCGGACCGGGAGCAACCTGCCCTGTGCTCCGGAATAGTGCAGATCGACACCTTCTGCTGCTCACCAGGTGGAAGGAAAATACCTGTTAGGGTTTTAAGTCCCTCTTGTTCTGATAACAACTGGTCTATTTCTGCCACTGTTGACTTCTCTGTCTTAAATATCAAGATAAATACATTTTATTTCAGTGTTTGCATTAAAAAAATCTCAGACACCCCAAACAAACTTTTCCTTTTAACTGTGCCATTGTGAAAGCATCATTGTAACTGAACTGGTTTTTAGCCTTCTTTCACCTCACTTTGACTATCTCATTCAGAACAAATCATGAGATTTGTAACAGAACATAGGAAACTAAGAATCAGGAAAAGAAAGTGTGTTAACATTGAAAGTATTCATGGCAACTGTTTATTTATTTATTATTCAATATTTACATATTTATTTTTGTCCAGACCTGTACAAAAATAACAGCACTTGAAATGTCCTGTCAAATGCCAGCATTGATTACAGTTCTTTTCTGTCATCGTTGGAAAAATAGGTCTACCTAATACATGCAGGTTGTGGACGCAGTGAGAGGCAGTGTACATATATGCATGTTTGCTCTGGAAGTAGTTCTTTATGAGCATCCTTCCTTGAGTAAAATAGAATGGTCTTATGGGGATATTAATTTGAAAGCATTCCATTGACACCAGTGCACTTTCTGTGTGCCCTTGCTTGTATCTTTCAGGTGAGATGGATGTTTCCCATAGTAGGCATAAATATTTTCTTTATGTGGCAAAGTGCAAATTCTCATGACTACTGCTAAAATTAAATCTGAAGGTCCCACTGAGCTACTTGTACCATAGCATCAGCCCCAGATCAGAAGAGTCACACTATGGGAAGCAATAGAGCAAAATCCAAATCCCTTCTCCAGTGAACTTTTCAATAGAACAAGATGATCAGCAGCTCAGGGGAAGTTTATAGGAGAGTAAAAGGAAAGAAACAAGATGCTATTTTAAAAGAAATTTTGCTGTAACAAATTTTGTTTAGAAGTAGATGCTAGTAAAATGTCCCTCACAGGTGTTTTATCCACACAAAAATGCTACAATACAAGACATGGAACTTTCAGGAACAGAATAGGAGGACCATGTACAGGAAGTCAGACGTCTTCTTTCCTTGCTATTTTGGCTTTGTACAAATGAGTTCTGTGTAAGAGAAGTAAAGCCAAGAATATTAGAAAAGGAAAGCCAGAAGAATGTAACTATGTGTTTTTCTTGTTTCATTGCAGTTCTCTGTTTCTAATTATAAGCCAGCTGCTGAAGTGACTTCATTCAATAACCATTTTGATTTGATCCTGTCTACCGCTCTAGTCTGACTCACAGTTCCCAAACTCCAATCATCTATGTAATTCAAAAGAAATATTATTCTAAAATGTTAGATATGTCCTTCCTTTTCCTTCCCAGAAAAAGAATGCTGACCAAAAAAGCCAAACTTACAAATAAAATTTCATTTTTTCTAAGTAAAACTTGGAATTCAAGAAAACAATAAAAAGGGGGCTTTTATGTCACAACCTTCTTTCATAAACATATTTGTATCATTTTCTCTTATATAGGCAAAGTAAAGAGCAAACACTTTGTATTTCAGGTATACAAGAAATCTTGTGGACAATGGAAATGGAAAGTTCAACTTGATGATCTTGTGCTGGGGTGAAGGTCATGGCAGGTTTGTATTCAAAGACTAGGCTTTTAGCAAACATATAAATTCCCCATATCTTTCACTGTCATACAAAATAGGGGAAAAAATTTCAGTCCTATGGGAGCTATCAGAAAGTGTCTGAAAAGTAGGCAGTGTGGAGCTCCTATTAGTATAGCAGTTCTGAATATCTGCTGTAAATTTTGCAAGTTTGTACTTTATGGTCATTTTTAAAGCACTCTTTCAAAAATGCTTTGTTTTTCTACAAAAGCTAAGCTTCCCTTCTGTCAGACAAAATTTTCAGTCCCAGAGATACAGTCATTGATATGACCCTGTTCAACCTGTCCCATACAATAGACCCATACAACCCCTGACCTCAGAAGCAGGACTAGGTGTATGTTAAATAGTCTTTGTTCTCTCAGGGTGTTTACATCTGTCTCTATGCCAAGATGAGAAAAGAAGATTTGGATTAGGACTGCAGATAGTGAGGAGGAAGCCTCTTTCCAGAACTGCTTGGCTTTCTCTAGGTTCATGCTTCCCACCTCTTCCCTCAAAATGGACCATACTGCTGATGTGGCCTCCTGAGTCATGTACATAGACTGTACACTTGGTTGTGTCATCATACACAATGTGAGGGCAGGATGTGTCTCTTGGAGGGTCTTTCACAAAGTGTGGGCTAAAGCAAAAAATGCAATAGCAAAATACACGGGTTTATACCAAATATTCTCACATATAAATAGAAAACCTAAGGAGATATTGGAACAGGGTTTTTTTGTTTGTTGCAATTGAACATTTACAGTATTCTTTAGGGGATGCCATAAAATGATACTCAGAGCAATATAGGAACTGAGCTCATCACCTCTACTCCCTCTGGGCTATTCCCACACGTATGTTAAATATATGTTTATATTGTATATGTTAAATTGTGTTCAAGTTGGATGGGCATTTGCTACAGCTAGACTGAGACAAGTTGTTTTTGCTTTCTATATGAAGAGGGTCAGGTTTTCTCATGTTTTTTGGAAGGACCATGGCAATATGGCATTTGTGAAGTGTTCTGTGCCTGAAGCAAGCTCTGCTTTCTTGGCATCTCAGTTTGTAAGAAATCCTAATGTTTGCTTGCTAAAACCAGTAATGCACAAGTACCAAGTTGTTGACTGAAACTCTTCAGTACTGTTAAATTTAACCCTTCAGAGGGTTAAATTCCCTCTTCTCCCTTGCCTTTAATGAGTGTAGAGTTCTCCCTTTGTCCTAATGCCATTCACTTCTATAACAGTCCTGTACTTAAAAAAATTTAAACCAATACTAAACTAAATATCTAACCCATTTGTAACTCTAAATGTAGCAATTAAAGCACACTTCAGAGCACGAAAAGAGATCAAGAAAGCAAAAAAATCCTACCAGACTCTGTTGGGTTTTAACAGTAAAATGCCAGTGAAATTAACATCTTAGTATAACTGGTTGTACTGACTACTATAGGAATGAGAAGTACAGCATTTTTTTCTTCAACAATGCCTGTGCATCCCAGCAATAAAAGAGCTATATAAATTAAGCAGAATTCGCTCATTTCTTCATATTTTGGGAGTGAGCATGATGGATTTCCAAAGATCAGGTATACTTGCAAGTTTGTAGCAGCTTCTGCCTGGGATCATGGTGAAAACATTGTTTTGTTTCTTGGCTCAGAAGAGTTTTCGCGTTCTGAAGAAATTTTCAGCCCTACTCCTTTCTCCAGACTTCGTATTTCTCCATGTCAAAGTCAGAGGTTGACCAATATCTGACTGTTCTCCAAATCCTGCTATATGTGAGCTTATCTCAATACATTTCTAGAGTAGCAGTTTTAAGTAGATATCCCTTAATGCATGTCCCCTGTGCAATGGAATTTCATTCTAAGGCTTTGTCCCCCTACAATATACTACATCATCTGTCTTGCACTGAAATTAAGTATGCGTATCACACTGAGTTTGGTTATTCTTTTTATATATATAGCAGTATCCATGATCACACTGACTCACACTGCTTTATGAAGATCCTCCAGGGAAATCTAAAGGAGACTCTGTTTGAATGGCCTGAGAAAAAAGGGAATGGTGAAATGACTAAGAAATCAGAACGAGTTTTGAGGGAAAATCAATGTGCCTACATTAATGGTAAGCTATTAAGCTTCTTTTGACAACTATCTGTCCATGAGTCTTATTCCTAACAGAAGAGTTCACCTGCTCTTTAGTCTCCTACCTTTAACAGTATAATACCTACGGCTTTACGCACAGTTTAAGAATGTGACTCTTTAGATTCTACACAAATCTGTATTTAGATTCAGTGAAACAAACTACCTCAACAAAAATGTGCTCTTAACTCACTCTTAAAACATTATAGCAATTGTTTGATAATTTAATATACTGGATATCTCCTCTAGCCCAAGCAGCCTTTAGCATTGTGCCTCTGATGATTATCTGAAATTGCTTGTAAACATAAACTTGAATAGCATTTTCTGAGAAATAAGAGAAGCCAAGTTTAGATAGCTTGAACACCTTGACTTTTTTTTTTTTCCCAAAGAAATAATCCTTTTGCTCAGTCATGGAAAATCTCTGTTGAAAATGTGAAAGCTGTCTATGAAATAAATTGACCAGCCAGGAACAGAAACCCGTAACAGTGTAACTTCTTGTCCAAATCAACAGAAGACTATAGTGCTGAAGTGCAGTGTGAGCAGAATTGAAATTCCCAATCTACAAAAAAAATACACGATGTTGAGAATGACTAAGACTCCATCAGTAAGGCATCCTAAGTACCTAAATCCATGCCATCATCACATGTATCTTTAAATATTACCACCTTGTGCTTTGCTGGAGGCCATCCTGGAGTTGCCATCTGTGTGTAATGTGTGGTGGTGCTATGAAGACACTGCACATCACGCTGGACCACCTTGAGTTCAACAGAACAAAGGTGAAGTAGCAGAGAAGGAGGTCATCTGCCTTTTATGTCATGGGTTAAACACTGGAGAACACACCTTGTGGGGCTGACCTTGGGAACTTCCCAGCTAGAGGGAGACTTATGTTGCGTTATGGACATAGCCAGAGTGAGGGCACTGGGGAGAAAGACTGGTATTCTGCAGCCCTCTGATGAAGCTTTGCCACGCTAAATGAAAACACAAAATTGATAGGGCAGGAAATGTAACAAGGGCTTGACACCTCTGCTGATGCTCCCATGACAGGGACGTGGGCTCTCAGACTCAGTGAGGTTTCCCTACATATGCAGGTCTTTCCAATGCAAATAACTGCAGACTGTGTATATCTTATGCAAATCTTCCTTAGTTGTTTAAAACAAATTTGATATCCAGTTTTCTGAGGCTGTTTGGATCTCTGCCATGTTTCATAACATGTTTTGGTTGAAAAGTAATGTTAAACAAGCAGAAGGAAAACACTGACAGTGTGTTGATTGCCATAACTGCATCAATAGCAAGTGTCTTCACGATTCTACTGTGTGCTTCTTGGTTGCTTTTGTACGTAAGGGTTAGAACTCACTAAACTGTGTTTATTTGAGTTCCCCATTAGATGAGCACAGATTCAGGACTTTCCCCCCATCTGCTACATCCTGCACTTAGATAAAGTATGTTAACAACACCTAGGGCTTACAATCAGAGTTAAGAGCATACTCATGACTCTCAGGGTACCATGGCTATGTTGCACAATACAGGTCCAGGTATTATATAACAAATTCAAGTACAAAGGCCTGAGTTGTTTTTACAGCAGGGTCATAAACTTAAATTCAAGGTCTCTCTTAAGTAACTCAAAACCTCCATTTTAATGTAGAATGAACATGGTTTGTTTCACGGATATGAGTCTTCATACCTTACATTCTTATGTAATAGCTTGATTTCTACTCCACCAGTGCAGCATGACCACACAACATACAGCACTTTGTTTTACTACATCTTCAGTTCTGCTTACTATTCAGTCATGATTGGAAGTATGCCGGTCATTAGTAATTAGTCACCTTATTGAAAAGAGCAAACAAATGGAAAACATGTTCTCCAAACCAACAAACTGGAAGGATTAATTAGAAAACAGAGACCTGCAGTAGAAGACAGCCATATCTCTGCCCATAAGTCCATACCCCAGATGGATGTAGCTGACTTTTAATGTGACTGGTATCCTTGTCACTTGTGAAGAATTGGCAACACAAAAACTTTTGCCCCCTTCCTGCTCCTGGAGCATGTATAGCAACAACTCTTCTAGAAAAGTAAATGAACTTGAAGTCCTTTGGGAATGAGAGCTAGAAAATTATTAACAGTATGTTGTTCCTTAATTTTCTTGGAATTTCTCTTAGCCCTTATCCTGTGGTGGATAATCTAGAAATTACATGAACTGTGGAAGGCAATAACACATTTTGAATTACCAGTGTATTTAGGAATCTGTGCTAGAGAACAGCAGTCAAATTCCCTGTACTGAGTTACTTCTTGCCCATAAAAGTGTGCGCATGCCCAATTGCTCATGAATTACAGTCTAAAAATGTTTTTCCAGGCAATTGAGGTCTCATTGCATCTTCCTGCTAACACATCTTCTTATTTTGTGCCTTTGCTGGTGTAGACTCCATTGGCCTGCACCGTGTGGAGAACATAAGCCACACAGAGACTGCTGTTAGTCTGCATTTGTACAGCCCACCCTTCAATACCTGTAACACCTTTGATCAGAGGACTGGACACAAGCACAAAGTCACGATGACCTTCTACAGCAAGTTTGGAGAAAGGACTGTCTGTGTAAGTATGAGATGGGACACTCCTCACCCAGCCCCAGGCTCTGAGCCCTGCAGGGACAGGTGCAAGGGGCTGCCCTTCTGCCTGCACAGGTTACAGTGACATTGCCCTGGGACAGGCAGAACGGTCAGCACCTCTGCCCTTCCCGGGCCATCCCTGTTTAGGATCAGATAAAACCTGTTTCCACGTACTGGTAGAATGGTCGAGTTGCACTTGCCTTGTGTGGAGTTCCCTGTCTTGTAGCCTACCTCTCTTTCGTCACACCAGGAGCTCAGTTCTCAGCAGAGAGAAGGATTAACGAGACCTCTGCTACTAGTTAAGCATCTTCAGGCAGCAAATGATGGTAAATGGAACCTGGTCAATGGAAAGTGTGAAGTAGCTACATTGTTTTGGTCAGCTTTAGTTAGGTGTAACATTTCCGGCCTTAACTATTCTGCCAAAAAGGATCACATTTCAAGAGGTTTTAAACCTTGTAGCTTATTGTAAATACTTTAATCAATTCGATTCTTCAGAACCACAATTTTCACAAGAGTAAGACTTGCTCTGAGGGTGAGAGTAGGCTGGTTATCTGTTGTCTGCATTCTTGAGCAATGGCATGAGATTTTATTTGGCTAGGAAAGAAATCTTAGGGTCATTTTTGGGGCAACCAAGCTAGGACTTCTGGGAGAGGTTAACAGAGTTTCAGCACTATTCCATGCATTGGGAAAAATATAACTACTCACACGTGGAGAAAAGACTGATTCTAGATGTTTAGCCACAGGGGTTCAAACACTGCTTAGTTTTTGTTTGATATTGAACACTTTTATTTTTCATTGAAGTCAGAAATTCAGTGCTCAGGAGTTTCCTGGAAGGAGTCCTTGGTCAGATCAATTTAAAGTTTTATATAGTTGACAAGTACCAGGTAAATTATTTCTTTGAAACCTGTCACATTACCAAACAGCTGAAACACAAATTTTGACCTTCCTGAGTTTGAAAGGTCCTTCAGAAAGTAAATCTGAATATATAGTTCAGACCTTAAAGGGTAATTAATGTGGAAGAATTCTGAACAAATTTCGTGCAAAGATTCAGGGTTTGTTTGCTTACTTTTTGTTTTACGTCTTTATTGAACATGAAGTACATAAGATAGTAAGTGAGACTAGATATTTTGACTTGGACTGTTTACCTGCTCTGGTCTGTAACCATCTGGCAGCGTTTTCACCATTTGTGGGAAAGTTGATCTGGCTTACAGGAAAGAGCTAAATCTTAATCATTGGGTCTCTTTCATGAATTCCTGTAAATGGAATTCCATTAAAGAAAAAAGTGGTAGCAAGTCTGGACCATCCAGCTGCCTAGAATGACTTCATGCTACAAAAACCTTCTGGTCTCAGTTACTTCTGGAGAACTGATTGGAAAAGCAAACTTTCTTCTGCTTACCAGATCACAGAATGACATAGGGGGGGCAGAGATTTATAAATTATAAATACCAAGAGAGTAATGTAAGGTATATTTGTGTATCTTTTACGAGTGAGAATATCTGCCTAACAAAAGCACATTCAGTGCTTCCTCTTTGTCTTAATTACAGGTAAAACATACAGGTAAATCCCTAGTGACTTCTGGCCTCTGGCCATGATGAAGTCTTGATTAATTAACTCTCCAGGAAGTACACAATAAGTTATATAGGTTTAATAATAAAATAGTATGTGTGTCAAAGGACTTGCCCCTGGAATAAAATGCATGGTTCAGGTACAAATGAGAATACTGATAGGAAAGTTCACTGAGGGAAAACTGATTTTGTCTTGGGTGTCACAGCACACTAATTCCTTGTGTCAGGAATTTTGCAGGGCAAGGCAATATCTCTTTGCAGCCTGTCTTCCAAGCTGGACATTCAAGCAGTTTCTTTCGAAATGAAGCAGAGCAGACTATTGGGGAGAGAAGATAGCCTGAAGGAGGGAGCACTCCTCAGCAGTCCCTTCTGTCATGGGCTTACTCATAGTCACCCAGAGCCAATGGACAGAGTGACTTTGTCAAGCGCATAGTGCCTTCTACAAATATCTGGCAAGTAGCACTGAAAATATAGGCTCCAAGTATTTCAAGGTGCTGAGCTACTCTGAGAACAAAGTTTCATGATGAAAGCATGAAATAGGCAGTGACCGTCTCTTTCCTTAAAGCAACAACCTCTCCTTTTTCCTTTTAGGAAACAGGAGTGCCACAGGAGAACAACTGAGAAGCACCAGCATGCATTTGCATAAGACCTGCTGAATGTTTAACCAGGGACAGAAGACTTGCATGGCTAAGGTTGACAGCCAGATCTATTTCAATACCTTGTACATTGGAGTACACTAGGGCAGCCTCCAGACTGCACGCAATTTCCTCAAGGAAATGCCAGTTATGGGACACTAAGCTAACTAGTGCCATAACTCAGAGGTTAGATGCCTTTTCTTAGGCTACCATTAGAATTAAGTAGTTTGTTTTCTAATTCTAGCACCTTTTAAACTCCACTTTGGATATCACACTAAGAATACCAGAAATAAGGTTTTTAAACATCATCTGACACTTCTCAATAGACCTATGGGTATGTATACTCTCAATGTAATTAGTAACTATATAAACTTCTAAGCTTCCAGTCACTTGTACCTATGGGTAGTGCAGCAGATACAACTAACAGCAGCACCTTTTTATTTTTTTTTAATTAAGTCTTTTAGGTTTTAATGCTCTAGGCCATCTTGATAGTTTTATGCATTTTTTACTTTTTTTTTTTTTTTTTTACAATTTAATTTGTCAGATCCTGTTTTAAATAGGAACAGCGAAATGCTTCATGCACGATGATTTTCAAAACTGATTGCACAGAGATTTGGGTATTAAGAAGACTAATCATACTTAATTCAGCTAATGTCCTGTTCCCAGAGTATTCTGTGTAGCTAATGAAGAAGAAAACTGAAATAAAACTGGATTTGTGCACAAATTTCAAAGTTTTCAGCATTTTTCTCTTGGTAACTAAAATACTCGTCACACTTTACCAAATCCACATGCCTCATGAACATCTAAATCTTTCCCAAGTAATACACTGTTAGAAAAGACTTTTAAAAGCTGGAAGTATTTCAAACATGCAAAGAATCCTGACTCAAATTAAGTTAGGTGGGAGTTCTGCCACTGAGTGCTCTGATGTTTAGTTTTAGTCTCCAGATTTAGTCACAGGGAAGGAACCTTCTTGAAAAGAGTTAACTGTAATTAAACATATAAAAATCAGGAAAGCTGCCTACATGGAGGCTATCCCATTCATTTAATGCAGTTAATAACATACTCTCAAGTAGGGAATGTGTAGCGATTCTCCTAGTCTTGTAGGTGACTGCCAGTTATTCAGACAGCAGTTTAAATTTCAGCAGTATTGGTTTTAGATGAGTCACATATTTCCCTCTATATTGACAAGCCTAGAAAACATTTACTTTATGAGACCCCATTTCCAGAGAGGTTGTGTCAAATTTTCAGAAAATGCTTGAGCAGTGTAAGCATTTTTGAATGAACCTATACCTTGTTGTGAAAGTGTCACAGCATCAGAAATGAGCTGAGGCTGGCAGTCTGGCTGCCCTGCTCATGCAGGGTCACCTACAGCAGATCACTCAGGGCTATGTCCAGTTGAATTTTGAGTATCTACAAGGACTGAGGCACTACAGCCTCTCTGGGCAAACTCTTCTGATGTTTTTTCACCTTCACAGTAAGACAGGCTTTTGTTTAGACAAAATGTCTTGCATTTCAGTTTGCACCCAGTGCCTTTTGTTCTCCTCACCCTTCTCACAGAAAATTAGCAGTTTCACTTAACTAACTTCAATTACAGCATATTCATCAGGCTTTTGCTTACTAGGTAGAATTAAAGAACAAATCCTATAGCTTGTAAACCACATGTTCAGTCAGGTCAGGGGAAATGGACGATCAGAGTACAGGGAAGAAAGTACAGTAGCGATGACAGTAGCTAGCTGTACTAGGATCCATACATACAGAACTCCAGATAGTACTCCAGCTAGTCACACATATGCCTAGCAAGTGGGACAGAGGAAATACAGACAGAAGTGATAGCAACCTACCTGAGTTGTCCCAGATACTGTTTAGCCATGGTAAATACAATATCATACATTGCATAGAATAATACAGGAATTCCAGTGTTTCAGAAGAAGGTATGTACCAAGTACTTATGTCCTCTGTACATCAACATATGGGAGGTAGCCTGCCCAGCATAAAGGGTACAAACACAAGAAACCTCAAGAGACATATTTAATCGGGTCCAGAGTCCTTAGAACACACACCACAACCACCACCTTTGCTACTTCCTAAGCATCGAGTGCTCTGAACAGCACAAGCATAAAGCTACTACTAAAACCAATGTTTAATCAACAAATATCAAGTAATATAATGATAAGTAGAATCACCTTTTCACTTATACAAATACTTTCACATAACTTGTGCTGATTTAAAACACAGAAGCCAGTTATAGCAAAGTAGTACTTGCACACTATTATGGCTGAACAGCCAAGGTATTAAATCTTCTAGGATATGAATGTACCTGAGCTTTGGAATAGCGTTAACTGGTGATCTGATGAGGTAGCAATATGCTATAAGCTGACAATTAGCTTTCAATGGGCAATGAACAGATGTTTAGCATTTCATATGCTTTTACCTGAAAGGTGCTATTGAACAGTGTCACTGTAAATTGAAGAGAGCTTAACATTTACCTGGGTTACCGCTAAGATCCTTATGTGGTAAGAGGTACTGCCTCAAATCATTCTGGCTGGTAACAGCAATAGGAACGCAGCCTAAATATGATTTGATCCATTAACCAAGACTACAGTGAAGGAGCTGCAACAGAAAGACATAGGGAGGCAAAGTAGTGCCAGGAGTGCCAGGCAATGAAGTGCAATATTTACATAAGTTCAGCAAATTCCAAGGGTGTGGTGTTTTTGTTGTGGAGTGCTATTATTAAAAATTTAACAAGAAGAGAAACTGTTTATCAATGACTTGTTTTAGATGGGAAGTCTATATAGCAAAGAATCACTGGGAAGACATACACCATATGCAAGGGAAAAGATGACAAATGGGGCTCTTCAGGAATGGAAATGCTATCTCAGTTTATTTGGATGTGGCTGATAAGGGCTAGATACACTGAAACTATAGACATGTTTGGGGGAGGAGGGGAGTGTTCACTTATGTACAACCAGCAAGCAAGCAGCTCTTTTTCTCCATATGCTGAGGTCTGGGACCTCTAAAGCCTCTAACAGAAATTGTTGATCAAAAATTGGTGCTGCCTGAAGAGTTTCTTAATGTTCTTGTGATAATTGAGTCTAGAGTTACTTTGAGTTTAACTCACTACAAAATCGTGGCATACACAAATCAATTCAATTTGTTATTTAAGCCTTGAGTCTCTTGATAGTTCAGCATTGTTCATCATTGTCCATTGTTGATGTATAGAGGAACACAGCAGAATCAAATTCCACCCTATATATAACCCTTCTGTCATTACAGGTTTTCTTTCCTTAAGCCACAAAGATACAAGACATGCTATTCACCAGCTAATCCCTGTAGTTATTTTTTCACACTCCTCTCATGACTGAGAGAAAGCTATGTTGCAAGAATATAGCCTTCCCAAGGGTAAAAGAGGTGACCAGCCTACAGTGACTGTTTGCAGAGAAAAACAGAACAAACCAAGCAGTTCAGTGCTTTTTCAACCATACTATACACTCTGCTCTTGCCAGTTTAGCTCATGAAAGATTTCGCTGTCCTTGAATGTCAGTCTTATGTTGTGTCAATGGAGAGTACTTCCATTCACTGTGTCTGGTAAAGGAAGCAAAACCACCATGAAACAACTGTGCAGGTCTTCAAGACTAATTCTGACACTTGTAGCTCCTATGAAACTTAATTCAATAATTTTATCTCAAACCTTTGAACCCTATGGTGTTTAACACTACAGTGTACTTCTTCAGGGATGAATGACCCCCAAAATAGGGATAGATATACTCTTCTGACGTAACTGATCTTTTGTATATGCCAAACAAAAAACATTTGAGGGTTTTTTAACAAGTAATGAAACATATTATACCTTTTCCAGATGTGTCTCCTCTTTGCTTTTACTCTCTAATTCACTAGAAACCTTTGGTATAGACAGATAAGTACATTATTTTCTCTTAAAACTTAACTTCTTTACATTTAAGGTGTACCTCCTTCCTGTCTCATTGCAGGTTGAGAGGGACACATAATGTTAAAATCAACTCTATTTGCACTTCACCTTCTAGCAGGAAAAAATTCTTTCCTGAACCACAAAGATAAAGTGTATATGCTGTTCACTGACTTCTGCTTTGGTTTATTTTTCATGCATATTCTACTCTTTCAGGCCCCTGTTCTTCCTCCCAGATTTAGTTTATCTGATTGGTTGACCTGTGGTAAGTGGTGATGAAGAACATTTTAAAACATGATGATTACATGTGAATTAATGTATTTCTTAGGAGCTGAAACATCATTAACCTGCTTCTTTAATTAATAATGGTTAGAGGGACAGCACAAGAGGATTGTGTGGCACATGCTGCCCTTATCTGACCAGCTTTCCTGAGATTCATGAATCATGTGAATCACAAAGCTACCATGACAAAAACATATTCCCTGACCAGAAAGCAAAACTTCTGCTGCACAAGAAAGCTACATCTTATTCCGTGCTCCCACTCAGTATTCAGAATGAGATCCTCAGGTTCTCTTGGCTTTCTTTTTTGTTTGTTTGGTTTTTTTTTTCTGTTTTGTTTGCTTTTTAAAATCATATTGTGAATGCAAAGCATTTGATTTTCATTGTAAGTCACTGTCTTGGGAAGCTCTGGGAGCCATAGTCAGAAAAAGAAACCTCCTCTTCACTTCCTAGCTGAAAAAGACGCCCCAGCAACGCATCCCCTGTTAACTATGAGCACTCTGATCAAATAAGATTGCTGAAAAATGCTTCTTTCCTTGTTTCAGTCTGCAGACAGTACACAGCTTTGCCATTAAGAGAATTACAAAACTGCTTTGTGAGTGCTTGGAATCAGGTGCAGAGATCATGCACACAGTGGATGGCCCTGAAGGTGCATATCCTAAGCATAAGGACAGGCATTTCTGAGGGGCAGAAATAGTTCTGGACATTAAAGAACTACTCTGTAAATGCTGAGGGTCTGTTGTTACTGCAAAGACCAAGTTCCTTTGAGGTCTGGTTACATATGGTTAATAGAACACATGATTTGAACCTTTCACTGGAATATTGGAAAACCTTCAGGGAGGCACTCAGATCTATGGCATGTATTTATTCCCCTGTCATAGCTAGGGCTCTGAATGGGCCTGGGATTGCTGGTATGAGAATATTTACCAAGCATATTCATAGGGAGAAAACAAGCACTTGAAAAAGCTTGCTTCACAGAAAATGTGCAAAATAGTCCTGTTTAAACTCAGGTACTGGAAGAAACATCATCTTCTTGGGCTAGATCTTTATTCAATATAGGTTGGAATAGCTGTGCTGTTGTCAACCAAATTAAAATGTTTAACTCTGATTGAGACAGCTGTTACTAGAATTGAGTATTTAATTCTGGTTACATGGATTACCTGAGACTTCAAACTGTCCCTTCCTGAACATGATTACTTATGAGTGAAGACGTACTGCTTGAGAAAAGCTTCATGTCCACCAGGAGTATTCAGAATCAGAGTCTTCAGACAATAGGCAAGTATGAGAAGAAAAGCTCCTTCCTACATCATTGCGTCAGTTAAAACAAATAGCACACATCTCTGCTTTTGGACTTCACTTTGTTGCTTCATTGCAATGTAGACAGAGATTAAGAGGGTCCTTTAATTTGTTTCACCTATTTTGAGGTTCTGATATCTTGCAAAAATGAAAACCTTGTGTTAAGGTTTATAATCTGAATTCTGGCCCCTGCTCTGTTGGCACAAAGCATTGAGAAAACATCTTAAGTAATTTTAAGTTTAAGGCTCCCAAACTTGGAATTTTGGCTAACATAGTGTTTAAGGCATTTTGCAAGGCACTGCAGTATTCCAATTGTAAAATTTGTTAAACCAGGCAGGAAAAGAACTCAAAGTTCTTAATGAAATTGAATTACATAAAGTAAAAAAATGTAAATTATTGTTGCCTTTTTATGTGCAATGTGATATCTCTTGCTCCATCTCTCTCTGACTCTTGGAAGCATGTAATAGGCATTAGAGTGTGAATTAGAGAGAATTAGATTGTCGTAAACAAAATGAGCTAAATTTTGCCTAAGTAACCTGTATAGCCTCAACTGCTTCAGCATCTGAGCTTCTAGAAGTTTTTATTCCTATAGTATCAGGTCTGTAGCAGGCAAGTAATATGACATTCTTTAATTAGAATGGAATTGAGTACAGAGAAATTGGTGGCCTTCTGTCAGAAAGGGCAGATAGCTCTACAAAAATGACACAAACCCTGTGCTAGTTTTCAATTCATTTAGCTCATCAGTATTCCTGTTGCTGCCTAAAAAGAATCAGCTTCCATGGAGAGATAAAATATAAGGACAATATGCCCTCTATGAAGACAGGCTAAGGAAGTTAGATCTTTTCCCTGGAGAAGGGAAGGTTACATTGAGATCTCATAGCAATCTTTCAGTATTTGAAGGGGGCCTACAGGGAAGCTGAAGAGCGACTCTTCATCAGAAACTGTAGTGACAGGATAATGGCTCCAAACTGAAAGGGAACAAGTTTAGATTAGATGATAGGAAGAATTTCTTTACTGCAAGGGTGGTGAGGCTCTGGCACAGGTTGCCCAGAGAAGCTGTGGATGCCCCAACCCTAGCAGCGTCCAAGGCCATGTTGGACAGGGATTTGAGAAACCTGGTTTAGTGGAGGTGTGGCAGGGGGGTTGGAATCAGATGATCTTTAAGATCCCTTTCATCCTAGACCATTCTATGATTCTATGATGTATCATTCAGTTACCTCGCCCTCCTATTGAAAGACTAAAGTTGAAAGTAAGACCTAGAAATAGCAAATGCACCTTTACAGACAAAGCCCACTTCTAAAGGACATAATGTTAGATATTTTGTAGTAGTCTTTGACTCTGAAGCTACAAACTTAACATTCAGTAAAAGCAACTGTCATAATCAAAAATTCCCAAACACTTGCGCAGGTCTTTTCCACAGGGTTGAAAATGATACAAAGCAAATGGAAAATTCTTTCCATAGACTCATACTAAAATAAAGGTGGGGTTTTGGAAAGCAGTTAGTTCTAAACAAAACAAGACCAAATATTGACTTGCCTTTGGAATTCCCTTATTTTCAACTGCAGAGCAGCTAGTTAAGAGGGTTCCAAGCAGATAAATGAGTCATGGAGTCACTATCATTAAATGCTTACCTTAAGTATAAGGCATTTCTCACAGGTGTTGTTCTCTATCTGTGACGGATCTCTCATTGTCACTTGAAAAAAAATGAAGTAATTGCAAATAACTGCATTTTCACAGTGCCACCAGCTTGTATTTACAGTCCCTCTTGGAAGTCAGCTATACCATAAACCAGAGAGACTCCAAAGCTCAGGCTTTGCCATGGACTGCAGGTTCACTGGGATTAGCTGTGTGAAGACATTTGTACAGTTCAGCAAGGAGCAAACAGAACTAAGATTCACCAGTGGTTTGAAACGGATAGGTAGATATCTGCTACCTTCAGCTATCTATCTGAACATACACATTTCAAAGGCTGGAGCCTATTTGTAGGTTGAAGATGCTTCTGAGCCACCACAGTCTGCAGCTTTGCATATTAAGGTACACTGAAATTAGCACCAGATTTGTTACATACAGAGCTATAAGTCACCACAGATCATGAAGAGCTATGTATACTTTCAGCTATGCTCAGTGCAAGGTGGAAAGTGTAAGGTCATGCTCAAAAAAACTAGTGAAGCAGCAGACAGTTAAACTGTAAATCTCCTCCTTCAGATTTAGGATGGGAAGAAAGAAACATTTTGGTGTTGTACCAGGTATACTCACCAACATAACAATTTGGAACTACTAATGGTTGCTTTAACCCTCTACACAGATGTCCTGACCTTGTTGTTAAACAAATAGAGCGACTTGAAAGTACCTTCACGACACTAATGAAAAGTGGCAGCACATTAAGTTAGCACACAGGTATTCCTACATACTATGCCACACTCTGGGTTCATGGAAATGATCCCATGCTTAAATAAAGATAATTTGAATAGCCTTAGATGATGCACCATGCAGAAAAGAAGGAAACATGATGACCTTGGATCAAGCAGTTCTACTGGCAGTAATTAAGAAGTCCTAAGACCAGAGTTGCCTACACAAATCAGATCTCAAAAGAATATTTTATAGAAGTCTTCAATCAAGTCACATTCTTTGCTTCCTAGGAGCACATAGGATCTCCACATGCAAGATTCCCTTGAGCGGTCTGCTGAAAGTGTACCCTTAGAAGAGATCTGGAATTATTGATTGGTGAAAGGGCAATGACTTAACAGTTAAAAGCCATGCTGATTTCTCAATGTTATTACTACTGATGTTATTGTAATGCAAATAGCTTATACCAAACATTATGAGTGCTAAGAAGAGATTTGTTTTTGTTTAATAAGTTCCTATTAGGGTTCAAAGTGTGTGGCCTCACCTGTTAGGGTAGGGACATCATGGGTTACAAAAGCCAGTATTGCCGTCTCATTGCATGAATCCTGGGTATATCTTGACTAGTTCTCCTTTGCTGATTGATAGAGATCTATTGCATCATACTCACTAGAGCATAGTTCTGAGGAACACGCTAGGCTCTTAAATGTTTTTGGGTTGCTGCAGCTATGTTGGCATTTCTCCTAGAGAACAGAGTCTGTACTAGCTACCTGTGTGTTGGCACAGGACTTCACAAGCCAACTGATTTCTCAGGTAACTTCTCGTGTTACCACTGGCTCTTCCAGATATGTCAGTAGTTTCCATGGACTCATCTTCTGGCATCACATTTCCAGATGAGGCACAAGGAAGGTAATTGACTTACAGACAATCATAGTGGTGGGGGTGGTGTCTTTGTGATAGGGTGGGTCTTGTAACTCATTTTTATAATTCATATATTAACAAGAATAATGCTCCAGAGACCCATACAAAATAAAACGTTAATTTGTACCACAAGAGTCATTAGACCAGCTAGCACAATTAAGAAAGATGGACAAGTTTCAGGCAGATACAACCTCTTCCTGCCTGGAGATAATGAGCACATAGGATTAAATCTCAGGAGAAATTTATGTCTAAGAAGGCAACCCACTGGTTTACAGGAAATTTCTCGATGGAGGTGGGATGCTTTTATGGAAAGGCATTATCACCCTGAAGAAAAGATCTAAAATGGGATTGACAGGAAATTTACAATGTAAGACGATGTCGAAGTTCAGAAAAGCTTTTCATACAAGTGCTTTTAAAATAAACTTTGAGTTTTACTATTGATCCCCACAGAAGGATACTGGATGCAATGGTGTTGACCTGTCTCTATCCTAGTGATGTAATGGTGAGTTTTTGAGATTGTGCATTTGGAGAGGGCAGCACCAATTCAGCAATGTTCTTTATATCTCTTAGATCCCCTTCAGCAGAGACAGCTGTGACTTAAAAATTCTTGTGAACTCTCCTGAGTCAAACAGGAGACAGACTGTTCTTCCAAGAGGTGCCTAGCACCAGAAGTGTGTGGGCTATCTGGGATCTGAGAATCTGTGATGGTTTTTGTTATGTTCTGGCTCCAAACCACTTGTTTTCTTTACTTTCCAATTACTTTTCATTGCAGGCCACAATGTTAGTTCATCTCACAGGAATTTGTTTACTGTTTTCAACTATTTCAAACCTCTTTCTTCATCAGTTTTCAACTTGGAAATTACCTTTTTCCACACAGACACATTTTTTCCCCTACTGCTTTTTCCACTTTTTGCCTTACTCCCGTAAGTAGCATTACTACTCACTGAAGAACACCAGCTGGCCTGCAGCTATATTTTTTGTTATGGTTAAAGGTCTTCTCCAGTTTAGAGGGTGTCTTCTTTGTTGGATGCTGACCAGTAATGACTCATTAGAGTAAAAGTAGGCAAAATAAGCCAGGCATTTAAAAGTGCACTCTTGATGTGGTTTGTAACATATTTTTCATTATCTTGCTCTGTGGCAATGTGCTGTCAGCTCAAAATCTGATTTTATTACCTCTTTTCCCCCATCCCCTCCTTTCCATCTTGCTTTTCCTCCTTTTTCTTCCTGCCTTTCTATACTAATTTTTCCCCTCTCACCTTCCATCCCCGCCTGCCTTAATGATATTTTGTAAGCATCATGGGCTGCAGCCAGGAGAGAGTATTTGATTTTATGGTGAAGCTCTAACAAAGCAAGAGTGGGATGTTTAAATGGATTGGCAAAGCAACATATTCAGTATGAAAGATGTATACGTTTTTCATCCACTCTTCTACCACACTGTTTCCAAACATCTTCAAATTATATCTTTTTACAGGGTTTAAACCTGCCAAACAAATGTATCATATTGACAGGATTATCTTTCTTGCCTCTCTCTCCTAGCCAGCAGTGCTAGTATAACAAGGTTAACATAGAGGCACAATAGAGGATTCTGTTTCCTTAGTGACCTTGTATTTGCTAGCATTAAGTAAAATTCTTCCTTTAAGTCAAATAGATAGGATATTCAGGCTAAAATTAGGGCACTGAAGGAGGAAGATATTGAGGTAACAAAAAATTGTAATTTCAGAGTAAAAAGTCACCACAATATGCAATACCTTTTCTTGGGACTCCTTTTAATTCTTAAGACTAAAATCTCAAAAGTCTTACATTGCTAAGGGAAGCAAGACAAAGGAATTCAAGAGTCAGATCTGCTGTCTGTGCAAACAATGTTCAGCATCTCCCAGGGGAGCCCTGATAGATATGTTGCGCCATGTTGATGATGTATCATCACACTGCTGTGAGCATGATGGAGTAGGGAAGTGGAACCAGGCCCTTCATTGCCAAAACAGCTCAAGGTTAAGTGTAACACAAATCCTAGCAGTCAACAGGAAAAATTCTGCTGGAAGATTGCACAGCAGTAGCTGGAAGACATTACATCACAATTACAATTTGCTCCTACTGTAAGACTGGTTTGTTGAAGATCTGAGGGCTTCTCTACTTTAGTAGTGAAATATTTTAAATCTCAGTATAGTTAAAATAGAGAATATATATATAGTCACACTGTAATACTGAATCTCCACTCCCACTTGGGAAGGCAGAAATTTAAAAACGGTGTCAGAACATGGACACATTTCAGATTTATTTAACATTTTCCCTGGCTCTACTAATTTTCTACTCTCTAAATATGATTTACTTTCTAAATATAGAAACTCAACTAGACTGAATATATACAGGAAAACAAATTGGAAGGGTTCTGAGGAGTATGATTTCCTGTTCTAAGAATATAAATCATATAGTGTGTCCCAAATGGATGATCAGGAATTCTTTGGCAAAAGAGTTTTGTTGTTTTTTTTTTAACTATAAAAATAATTACAATGAGAGATGTGCCAGTTCAGGACAGGTGGTTGTATGCAACTAACTGTATCTATGTGTATATAAACCAACCAACTCCCAAGAACTCTATCTGAATCTGTGTGTACATATTGTATATGTGAGATGATAATTACTTATTCAAAAACTAAATTTAATAACAATTCATGCCTGTCTGCCTTCCAAGGATGCATACAACTGTGACCAGAGCTTGAGCCCGTGTTCTATGTCCCTTCTACTGGAACAGAGTTAAAAGTGCCCCGGACCTCATTACCTGCATTGCTAGGAGCAGAGTGCCTGGGGATTTAACTCATGCTGTATGTCAGACTCTGCATCTCATATAGTCATACTCCTAAGGGACAGCCAAGATAGAGCATGGAATGAAAACTGTGATGTTCTGGAAGGAAAACTCATTGTAGTCTCATGTCATGGTGGGCACAGAGGAAGCAGGTGGAAGGCAGTAGGCACCTCAAAAGAGAAAATACTCCTCCCTTCAGTGGAAAAAAGGCTGGAGAACTGGTTTTGTACTTTTTTCTTGGATTCAACTGCAAGCGTCCAGTTCTCAGTGGCACTCATCAGACTGCCTGCTGTTCTTTAAACTTGTACACTGTAGTTGAGGTGACATATTTGACTTAAATCCATCCATGAGTTTCTTCTCCTTCTGCAGCTTTATTGTCCGGTTTCTTAGCATATCTCTTATTCCTTCAGATGTACTCTCTTGTGCACAGAATATTTAAGCTATGCTTTGATAAATGTCTGGGGTTTTATAATTTGTACCTCAAGGTTTACAGTGACTTTCATTTTCTTGGACTGTCATTAATTTAAAGCTCTGTATCTTTGCTTAAACATGAAATGTATTAGTCAATGATATGATAGCTTGAGTTCTAGTTTATTACACTTAGGTGGAGCTGGCAAAATCACATGGTTATATTGATCTGAGCTGCAGTTGGGGTTCAGCTTTGACCCTCCACATACTCACACAGAGTTCCTGCTGATTACAATGAAAATTAGACATATGCAGCCAAGGCTCAGCATTTGGCCTTTGGTCAGAATGTACATTAGGTTTTGCTTTTCTCTAGAAATACAGGTTATGTCAAAAACATTGTCTGTTTGAAACTTGTTTACTTTTGGTTGTCTAAAGTGAGTTGTCTGTTCCCATCATCTGACCCCACATGAGAGTCACAGAGCTAACTTCTAACTTTGCCAACTGTAGTTCTCCCAGATTGCCAGTACTTTTGCATCAATGATGAGGACAGGTCACATTACTTGTCGACACAAAGATATGCCTTTGCAATGCAACCTAGGGATGACACAGGTAACACTGTCTGCCTGCTTGACAAACAGAAGTATTACATCAGTTCTTATTGGAAATTCGCCCTAGTCAGGCACCTACTGAAAAACAGTGGTTTGGCTGTTTAGATGGTACTTAGTTATGTTTATACAGGAACTGTTAAACTAATTTAGCAACAACATATTTAAAACTACCACCTGGCACAATGGAACCAAAAAGCTGAAAACAGCTAAAAGTAATGTTAGTTTGAATGGCCTAAACAGAGCTGGCCAAATCTTTTTAGCACTTATTTTGGTGTTATTCCAACAGAGTGCACAGAAAATTGAAAGTGAGACAGAGTTTTCTCATTCTAGTTCCAGTCAAAGGCACAGCAAGAAATTTCCTGTACTGTGAGCTTACATTTTCTGAAAATAAAACCAGAAAAGCTGTGGGGGGAAAGAACAATTACTACACAGTTGCTGAGATAAAAACTCCAGGCAAAGAAAGAAGAATGATTTGCTCAAAGTTGCCAGAGGCTGTTATGTTCTGAGGACCTTCACTCATTGCTCCTGGACAAAGCATCAGAGTATTTTTTCTCTCAAGTTTTTCTCCTTGGAGTAACATTTAACACTGTGCATGGCAGAGTATAAATACACATAAAACCAAATAAAAGTAGTTCAGATCTTCTTGTGGTTTATGTCTACTCACTGTGTGTCTATGTCTCCCATAATGCAGGTGAAAACAACTGTCCTGAACAAGAACCTGCGTCAACTATTTAAGTAGTTTTAGAAGCAGAACTGGGACAGACACAAGGAGGCAGGGAATCACAATTACTGACAAAAAGAGACTATGAGGGTTTGGATTAAATTCTGAGACATCCTTACACCCCTGACCACAGTTACTGCTGGGCTGAAAGCACTACAGAATAGGGCTGTGTAAAATACTCTAATGCTTGTGCCACAGTCAACATTGTAGTCACAAAAAGGTATTCCTTTCTGGAGACATTTTGTGCAATTTACTATGAATTTTTAAGGCTCTTTTACTGAATGCAGTAGTGTGCTTCTGATATTAGAATAGTTCTTTCCTGTAGCAATCTCAAAGTCAAGTTTTGGAATTATCTGAATTCCAAAAAACCATGGAGAAAATTGGATTTGAAAGAATGTTGATGCTTATATGTAAGTATTTAGATAGGTGCATATAAAGTAGAAAGCACGGATTGGAAGGCATTGTCATTTAAGGAGGTAGGGCTTGAAGAAGCTTCCTTTTATATAGTGGGGGAGATTGTCTTTCAGAATTCTTAAGTTTTGTGGGGTTGATTTCCTTTTTTGGTTTTGGCATACTACTTGTGCAGGCCCTACCAAAGTGATAGCTGTGCATGTCTTCAGGTTAAGTTCTCATTGTCGTTTGGTAGGATCATTTCCCTGATTTTCCTCTGACAGCATTTAAAAGAGTTCTCCTTTATAAGATTTGTTGGTTTAAGTTTTTGCAAGAAAGAGTTTAAAAGTGGAAGACAAAATTGCTGCCAAAGTCTTCTCCTGAAAGTTCTCCTCTTCTCCCACTGTCCTCCCAAAACCTTGTGCATAAGAAATCTGAAAATGGTAACTGATTTCTTTTTTCCAAGAACTGAAACAATAATTGGAGAAATGTAGGCTTTAAGGTCATGATAAAAGCCTGTGGAACATTATAAAATAGCAGTTACTACTGAAAGCTTGATAGTTATGTTGTGAAGAGATCCATAGGCGTCTCTGTTGAGAGGCTGATGACACCAGCAGCTTTACTAAAGAAATGTGAGGAAATAAGTCATAATCAGGACAGATTCTGGGCACAGAATGATGTAAGTTTTTTTTGCCAGACTGTCAGAGTTGTATTCTTTCTAGTGGTTTAAAAGTTTAAAAGAATGTGAAGGGTGAGAAGATCTGTTCTGTGTCAAGTAATGAAGGAGCATCTGAGTAGGTGAAAATTCTAGAGAAAAAGGTGAGCCTTTGTCAGAATTCACACACTGAGGGAGTGTGACAAAACTACCAGGCACCCAAAGAACAAAATCTCACACAAGTTTTTGTCAAATGCTGGATTGGACATGTACATTTATGAGTAGCTTACTATTCTCTTTTTGCTGCTTCCTTCATATTTTTACTGTCTCTCTCTTTTGAAAGATAATCATCTTGATACTCATCCATTCAATTATTTCACACTTATTTGACATGTCAGAATATTCGGAAACATTAAATTAGATAAATGGTCTCGTACCAGAGAGATAATTCAAATGCTAATGTCGCCACAGACCCTTTATTCCTGGTATATTATTATATGGTAGAATATTAGGGCTGACTCTGCCTCATTTGCTATATGAGCATACAAAAAGTCCACCTCTGAAACGGAAACACTTCTAAGTATTTTGACCCATGTAAATGCCAGGTTGTTTCCATGTATTTGAAAGACAAAGTCCAGCATGTTTGCCCTGCACTACTCAGGTAATTGTTTTCATAGAATCATAGAATAATCAAGGTTGAGAGAGACTGTTAAGATCATCAGTCCAACCATCAACCCAGCACTGCCCTTAAGCCCTAAACTACATCATCCCATGCCAGATCCAGATGCCTCTTGAACACCTCCAGGGATGGTGACTCCACCACCTCCCTGGACAACTTATTCCAGTGTCTGACCACCCTAACAGTGAAAATTCTTTCCTAATTTCTAATCTGAATCTCCCTTGTATTAGCTTAAGGCCATTTCCTCTTGTCCTCTCATTGCAGGCACAATAGGAGAAACCGGCCCCCTACTCACCACAATCTCCTTTCAGGGAGTTGCAGACAGTGATGAGATCCCCTTGAGCCTTCTCAAGGCTCCCCTTTTAAAAGGAGAAATTTAAAAATGAAAGCTCAAAATACTAAAACAGGTAGAAGTAGCAGCTGTTTCATGAAAACTTTGTACTATTTCTTTTAGTAGACAATTACATGTAAATACAGCTTAAAAATGTGAAATAGCTTTTTGTTAGAAGATGTAAAACCTAAAATACCTGCCCATTTTCTCTGTTTTTTTCTGGTTTTTATTCCTTGTATAGGAAACATGGTCTCATTACTTAACATTACTTAAGGTCCATCTATTCAACTTTTCTTTTTTTCTTCCATGGAATTTTTGAACATAGGAACACACAGCATTTTTAATTTTGTTCTTCTTTCACTGAAATGTTGTGGGAGGAAACAAAACACCTAACAGAAACTAACAATGTCTTTGTTAGATGGCATGCTGATGAAGATGCCATATCTACCCTGATATATCTACCCTGAGTTCAGGGGTCAGAGTTGGACTCTGCAGCAATAAGCACAAGGAAGGATCCGGAAAAAATAATTTTCTTTCTTGCCTGGCTTTCTGAAACTCAGTAATCTTTCAAGAAAAAACCCTTTAGATTTGCAGTTATTTGGGACTGAGGTAGAGGTGTTCAATTTCACTGTTGGCTCCTTCCAGCCAAAACTATAATTCAGCAGCTTCCACCAGCATGCAGAAAAAGAGTTGTCAATTAGCAGTTAAATACTGACATGAATACTACCTTCATCAATATTTCTGTTCTGCTCTTGAAAGCACACAAGCCAAAACAAAAAATCTTTTGACAACATGTGAAAAACAAAACTGAAATGCTTCAACAACCTTTGGCAGCTAGAAAGCTGCCCATATAAAGTCTTAAAAACTGAATGGTCTTTGTCAGGTGGAGGAAAGTTTGTGTTCTGAGATTTGACCACCAGGTAGTTCAGCAGTGCAGTTGTGTGTCTTAGAAAAGCATTTCTTAGATGTGTCAGCTTGTTGGTTGCATTTTTATTCACAATCATGGATCATTTGCAGTCATCATTGTATTCATCTTGACTGAGTTTCTCTTTTAAAGGCATAACAAGATACTGAGCTTCCAGGTCTTCAGTCAGAGTTGATACATTCTAAGTTCTGCCAAATAAATCCCCAAACTGGAGGATTTCCTTACCTGGAAGAATAAGGATTTGAGTTTGTGTTGTTTCCTTTTAAAATTCTGAATGTTCTTGGTGTCAAAGACTCAGCCTGACTCTTTGGTAGCACCAGCAGAAAGCATTAGGTAAGTCAGGCTTAGATAAAGTATTTTTTTGTGTAATGTCCTAATTCAATTAAATTATGTAAGCACACCTCTGACTTTAAATACAGGGATGATTTGAACTATTCAAATGAAATGCTGGCCAGCTTCTGAAATGTTTTAATTGTTCTCCATGACTGGCTACACGGAAGCTGTTAGCAAAGTCTTTCTGTATGTGAAGTGCACAGAGTGAGGCTGAAGGCAAAGAAAGAGAGGCACTTTTTAGAAGTTTTTTTAAGTAGCAAAACAAGAGCTTCATACACACAAAAAGTATATTTTCATACACATAAGTTTATAATTATCTATATTGGATAGTGTCAAGGACAGGTATTGCAGAAAATATTGCAGGCAGTGACTAACTAAAGAGCATTGGGACAGAAGTGGAGCAGTTATCTTGAGTTGCACAATTACACTTGCAAAACTGAATATTCAGACTTGTTTAGATTAAAGGGCACATAAGACAGAGCTGCCAATTTATCTACTATTTTATTCTCAATTGTCTTGGATTTTAACTTTCACTAGTGATGGCAGGAAAATTATTAATACCTATGTAATATCTAGCAGACTCAAAAGCAGCACCACTGCTCAGTCTGCTCAGAAGTTGATGGGAGTCCAAATTCTCTCAACAAAATTAAACCTGAGACTTTGTGTCCTAGTTCTTTGTGGGAAAGTTTTCTTGGTTTGGGGTTTTTTTCAAGGATAAATTGCTTTGTGCTCACATACAACAATTTGAAGGGGTTTTTTTCAGTAATCTGGCATCTTTTGTGTACCAGTTAATACTCTTTGGAAGGGCATATCTCTTATAGAATTGTTATGTTTTCAGTAGTTACCTATAATTAGATCAACAGCTTCCTCTGGATAGTCATTGCTCAGATTTACAGCTGAATTAACCTATGTCTTTTATTTGTAGGTCATTCAAGATCAGTTCAGCTGACTGTAACCTTCCATTTAGATTTTAAAATTAGTTAGTCCTGGTTAAATTCCAGTTTATGTATACTCCACATCATTTAGGCAGCCCAGTTGCCTACCTCTAAGTGCACTTGCTAGGAAGGTCTTCAATTCTATGATCACTGGGAAAAGAAAGAAATTCCCTGATATGCCAAGCCAGCAGCACTGAAAATGATGGATAGAAACTCAGGGTCTTTGAAAAATGGCAAATGGGGAATGCATCCAAGTAAGTGCAGTTGCCAAGGAGGGATCTCGTTTCCAAACAGAAAGAGATTCTTCCAGATTCTTCCAAATAGATTCTTTCAGAGCATAACAATCTTCTGGAAACCTAAGACACATATGTGAATCTTTAGGAGGAGAACTAGCCTGCAGTTTCTGCTGAGGAGAATATTGCTAGCTAGAATGCAGGCTGGCATAAACCTTCTTAAAATTATGAGGTGTAACGCATGGTCTTAATTTAAAGCCTTTATCAATGCCTGTTTACTTAAAAAGGAAGAGACAGATGTAAACTTCGCCTGAGTTGAGAATATATGCGTCTAGATAGATTGAGAGACACATACAGAAATGTCTAGCATCCAAAGGGAAGCCTAAATTGTAGGGCTTTGGATCACATTCTGTAGAGCTGTATTGGATGAATCTGTTGTTTACCATGACACCAGGTATACTTCCAGCCTGCTCTTTCTAATGCAGCAAAACTGGAGGCTTGGAATGAACAGCAGAAAATAACTTAGTGAATCTTGTTATTTATGCTGGTGTAATATTCTTATCGTGGTAACTAAAAACCTACACTCAAATTTTGAATTTGCAATCAGTGCTTATGGCAAAGTACATTTTTTTCTAGACCTTTATTTGGATATGTAATTATTTTGTCCAGTGAAGTCAGTGAAGTAACAGTGACCTAAGTCATCTGAGTTTTAATCCTGCCTGTGGCTGGAAGCCCAGTGTTTCCCTCCCATGCTTTGCAGTAGCAGAAGAAAAAGCATTAGACAGAAGTTATACTTCTGTTTTTACCACAGAGCATTTATTTTGTTTGGCTTTGGTGTCTGGGGTTCTTTTCCCCATTTTTTAGTGTGTTTATGAATTAGGTAACACCTACCAAAGGTGATACTGCAGCTGAAACAGTAATCAATTCTACATCAGAAGATCATTTGGGCTATGCATGCATTGACAAGTAGGATAACACAGTAGGAGCAGATCTAGAAAGTACAGCAATTCATGGGTATTGCACAATACATCAATTTCAGTAGGTTTTACTTAGATTTATCCTGCTCTGATTCTCTTGCTCATTAGTGGCTGACGCACTCCAGGGGCACATCTTCTGGACATGAGCTACCTGTAGGTGATCCAGATATGCTTTGAGACCTCTCTTCAGCATGGTAAGTGGGAAAAATGGGGAGGTTTCCTTCCAAGTTGTGCTTCGGTCTCGCCTAAAATGCAGTGTAAAAGGATGGTTGATCACTTGGTCCTGAAGATCAGTTTTCCATACTGCATTAAGTGTAGTCTGCATATGGTCTTGCAAGTTTTTCCTTCGTTAAAAGTCTTCCTACTGAATTATAGGTAAGCTTGCTTGCAAAAGGATTGTTTCTGAGCTGAAGTAAAACATATCTGGTGTATAGCCTTGTTTACACTCTTTTGAGGCTTTCCAGAGAACAGTTCTTTATTTTCAAAATGTAGTGAAAAAGAGACAAATTTGGCAGAAAAACTCAGAGGGGATGATAATGGCTTAGACTTTGTGCTTCCTTCTTCAGGCAAGCTGCTTGACTCAAAGAACTCAAAACTGGAGCTGGGCATGCTCCCTGTAGCAATACAAATGCCAAAGTAATTGAAGTTTCCAAAGAACTGACCAATACATTTTTATCTGGAGAGGAAATTACTATGATATAAGCCTTGCCACTGCAGTTTTATACCTCTCGAGTTACATACTTTCATTTTTGATGTACCCAAATGACCAACATCACTTTATTTTTCACAAAGCAATAACTTCACAAATCAGAGGACAGACAATAAGAGATTGATTTGCAGTCATTAAAGCAATTAATCAGTATGCTTATTTGACAATAATGCTTCCCGGAATAAGTCTGACACCACTGTTAGCCCCAATATCACAGCTGGAGAGAGTACCTTCCAGAGGGTTACCAGTGGTGGCACTGACAGCTGCACTGGACTGTCATGCTGCACATTCCATGGTTTAAACAGTAATTTATTTTGCAATCCCTGCATCATCAATTCTTGGCTGTTTGTCCATAATGTTTAATGTTTAAAGAGGTAAATATTTGAAGAGACCTGTTTTCAGCAAATAAAACCTCTACGCTGCTTTAAAGTTAATATGTCACATACTCTGATGATGATACTGGGCAAGAACTGTCACCCACAAAGTGTCAGTGCCTCTGTTAAGACAAGAAATTATGGTGCCAAGTGAACCACTAGTGAAAAAAGACTGTTTAAACCTTCTGTCGCAGTTTCTTAGCATCTTACTAAAGTTCACCAGAGCTTAAAAGAAAAACTCCATTTGTTAATCCTATTCAAGGCATGCAAGGGAACAAAAAAGTATGAATAGCACAAAACAGGCTATATAGGATTTGCCAATGAAGAGAAATCTGCTACTCTGCCTTCTGCAAGCCAGTGTGGGAATAAACAGGCATGTGTATTGGCAGACTGTGGGATACACTGCTCTCTCAGCAATGCCTGTAAGAGTTCACACAGTATCTTCCTCTAGGATCTCTGCTTTGAAGCAGCATGGTCATGCTTGGCATGGAAGTTTCCGAAGGGATGCTGGAATAACCAAAACAGCAAATCTGTGGGTAGTGCTGCCCACAGGGGAAGGTGATGGCAATACTAGCTGGTACTATAGGCACTGAAGTCACAGCATACACAACTGTAGGGTAATACAAGCAAAGAAGTAAAGGGCTGGTGAAATCCTTTCATGTGCTGATGACTCGAGGTTGGCAGGCTTTGCCTCTGCTAACCCTGCTGCTTCTAGATCACTCCCTTTGCTTGACAGGGCTTTCTGCTGCTAAGGTCTGTGGCAGCAGTGCTGGAAAGCACAACCTGCTCTCCCTCTCCTCCCACGCAGAGGAGTGCTGCCTTAAACAGCAGATGGGCAAAAGAACGCTGAGCAAAATCCATAATTATCAGAATATTGAAGATCCTTATGCACCTGTTAATTGAAACTCTTAGAAAGATTAGTAAGAGGACTTCTGAATTTATACCATTCATTTTATAAATACAAATATAAAATTTAATCTGACTTGGGGAAGTTCACACCTACAATCAAAAAGAAAATCATTCCACTGTTTTGGAAAAGTAGCCCTTGAATCTAAAATTAGTTTAGTTAAAGCATGAGGTTAAACATCTTGATGTCATGTATTTGTTGTGCAAACACAAACTAAACCAGAAACATTCTTATAATTTTAATTTTTCTGATTTTTCAGAAGCTGCGGCCACTTGTTTCCAGATACTTTAGGCAGCGCTAATAGTTCTGGGAAAAGAGAATATGTTAAAAAACATACCTGTCTCTTGACAAGGAAGTTTGACATTTTAAGCTGATGTGATTTTCACTTCCTGAAGATTACATCAGATCTTTCCTTGGCTAGAAATAATTTTGTTTGGTTGGTTAAAGGGAGGACAAAATACAGTCTAGCACTTCTAACTATCATTTTTATAGAAAGGGGGGTGGAAGCCCCAACCTAAGCTTTGCGAGTTAGATCCGCCATAGTCCCTAAAGGCATTAATAGTTTCTTGTAAATAAGAAAGAGAAACAAACAAGACTTATAAAATACACTGAATATTCAGATCTCTGCACTCTCCCTCTTTCTCTCTGGTCTCTGTCTCCAGACCTAAAAATGCTGTGAAGTCAAGGCAAACTGCCAAGAGTTTTACACCCAGTGCTGAACTGGCATAGAGTCAAAGGTTGCTAGTTGCATTTGGATGTCAAAACATTAGCACTGCTCTTACTACTGGCTTTTACACATGCTTTTACAAAGCTAGATACTTTTCAATCTTTGCTTCTTCTACAAGCTTTCACTGCTTGCTTTTCCAAGTTTTCCTTGAGTGCTATTCTTGCTGCTGGTAAGAAAGCATCTTGCCTACTAAAATACTCCTCTTCAGTAGTAGTTTTTGATGTATATCCCTCTTCTGCAATGGGAAACACATGCTTCAAGTGTTGCATGCTCAGTATATCTCAGCAGTGTCAGCTCTGTGATATTCAAGCCTGTTCTTTGGCTTGAGCCACATTCACCATTCAGCCACACTGAGTCAAATCCCAGAGCCCCACTGACAGGCTGCCTCAGCCTAAGCTCCACAGATGTGTGTGGATGGGGACAGACCACCCTTTCTTAGAGCCCCCTAACACATCCACACTTCCACTTGGAAATGGAGCATGTTAAGTGCAATACTGGTCTGTCAGTGCAGAGCATTGACCCTCAGTAACACTGTATGAATATACTCAGTGACTGACCACCACAATTTAAAAAGCCATAGGCCACACCAGCTGGGATCTATCCCTGATCCCAAGTAATGCCTACCCTCAGAAGATACCATACTGGTACAGCAAGATGTTTGACCCACAACTTGCAAGCATACTTTTGGGACAGCAATCAGCAACTAATAAATCACTAACTTCACTTCAAGCTCAGAAATGTTCCCACTGAATGCAGTGGGAGCATTCACATATTAAATGTTCTGGGATCAGTCACGTGAGTGAGGCTATGAGCTCCTAGGTCTGCCTAAAGTTCTTTTCTTTTATAAACACATACGTGTATCAAAGCACCTGAAAAATGGCAGACTGACACCCTGATAAAGATGTGATATTATGGCCCTTCAATATGAGGTTCTATTCTCTGGGAAAAGCAAGGACTCAATCACAGAAAACTGGATGTAATGTTATTTCTTGGTGAATGCCCAAGTGGTGACCAGAAGCAACCAACACAACTGAGCAGATGTCTACTTGTACCAGGTCAGAGTTAACTGGCAATGGCAGGGGGAAAACCACTGCAGCCTGTGGGGAATCATTTAATCTCTGTTCTTCTGTGCAATTCTCAGCAACACAGTAAAAGGAACACACACTACAATTAATGATTCACACATTTATAACCCAATCCTCTTGACCTTTGTTAGCCAAAACACCTAAGTAAACCAATCTCTATGCTTAAATTTCATGTAACGGCTGTGAATGAGGCAAATGTTAAAAAAAAACTTGGAAGGATAACTCGTTTAATTCTTTACAGTAACACAAAGTGGGAATACAGGAATAGACATGGAATTAAATAAGACAAGTGGTAACTGCTAAAAACAAAATGTAAAAGCTATTCTGCTTGTATTGCACACTTCAATTTTGCAATGGTAACAAGTTGTTTATTTCATCCAAGAAACTGTTTCCTCATTTCATGTTACACAAACAGCTGACTAGGTGAAAAGGGTTGATCAGTAATTTTGAGGATTATAACTACATCATTGAACTGGTTCCAAGTTAATGGTCATTTAAAAATCTGTTATCTTTGTAGTAGTCCATTGGACAGAACACAGTATTTTGACTATTTCCAATTCTTAGGATGGCAGGCATATCCTAAAAGAATATATATAATATATACATAATCTTTTTAGTCACTAGCTGTTTTGGCTTTATCCACACACTGAAATGAACAAAATCTGAAAGTAAATTTTATGCTCTTGAACAAGAGTAAGGTTCCTTTTCTGTGTATGTCTCACGGAAGCTCCTACAACTTGTAGCTAGTGTTTTGTCTTTTGGCAGCTTAGAAGCCTGTTTGTGTCAGGCTAGCAAGGGGAAGCCAAATGAAGAAGCAAAGTTATTAGGAGAAATAGTGCATCTCTCATTCTCAAGAACTCAGTGCTCTGCTACTGCCAGTGAAGAAATTTCTACCCACTTTCAGCATTCTGTTTCAGAGGCCAAAAGTAAATTGGGATGCATAAGCACTATGGATGCCTTTAGCTCCACCTGTTATCTGTTACTGCCAGATCAAAGCTTTTAACTGACTACACCGATTTATGCTTCTATATTTGAGTCAAATATGCTTGACTGTGCACATCCTGTTGATTAAAAAAGGTGCTTAATCAGCATAAATGCATGCTTTGTGCACAAGAGCCCGGCATTTCACTGAAAACAAACTGCAGCATTTCAGCTGGGGAAAATGGCTGTTGTCCAGACCACCAGTGATTTGGAAGGTTGTTTCTGTGTGGACATATTAGGTACACACAGAGGCCTATAAGGCAATGACAGCTGGATGACGTTGGATCCATATGGCTGCAAAAAGGGTCAGAAAATTAATTGTTAGAGGTTTTAAGGGGGAACGGAGGGATGCTTTTCGTATCACCCTGAAAAGTGTAACATATAAACAATGAACATGGGAGCTTGCTCAGCAATTACTCAGAAGTAAAAGGGTATCACTGTGACTTCCTATATAGAGACACAATGCAGATAAGTGTTTGTGTCCCCTCCAAGATTTTTTTCTTATGACAATTTGTTATTGAAGACAAATAATTATTAAAACAAACAAACAAAGAAACCCTCCACTCCTAACATTTTAAAAAACCTAACAAAGTTTATTTTTCTCTTCCAAAATCAAGTTTTGCCCTTCTCTATTATGGAGTCACTATTTCCTTTGCTCTTCATGCTCAGGACTTGGAAAGTAAAAAGGTTCTTCATTTCTGAAGTGAAATAAGGCAGACTTAAGGCTAATTTACAAACAAACTTGCAGCTTCCCTCAAGTCAGCTGCTCTAGGACACAAAGATCTAGTGTTCTTCACTTTCAGGACTGAGAAGCAAGAAGAAGAAGGGAAAAACGCTCTAATTTTACATATGTATTACTTCTGTATTTCCTTAAATAGAAGGCAAACTATGTAATCTTAAGAACCTCAAAATCCTTTTTTTATCTTTAATTGGCTGGAAGTTTGAGTTAAGACTCTTAACTAACTGGAGTCTCAGTGCTGTGCTCCAATCCATCCCTTCAGTGCTGTAACTACTGCTTTGTTACTGCAGTGTATACCTACAGATATTGTGTCCACTGGGAATTTAGGCATAAAATCTGGTCTAAAGGCATCAATGGGAATTTTGCTTCTTCCTTTGCAGCCTGGATTTCACTTACAGCTTGTTGAATCACTGTTTGGTTTTTTGGGTTTTTTTTGGTTTTTTTTTACAAGGTGCAAAATGCAATTAGATGCTACATATCACATTAATATTTCTGATGACTGCATTGACAACTGAAGGCTTATGCCTGAGTTTTTCAAACTATGTGATATGAGAAAATCTTCATGCTCTGTTTTCAGTACTACTGCTTTTTGCAAAGCAAACATCTCTTGCTAATTTGCCTAAATGGGTCTTAAAAAAAAAAAATGAAAGCAGAAAAAGGTTTTTTAAATTTTGAAAGAAAGTGGCTGTTTCTAGGTATGCAACAACAGTTGCAAAAGCCATATCAACAGGACAGAAGAGCATTATACCAGGAAAATCAGCAGCTACCCCCAGAGACCTTGCTCTTGATATGTTAGAAAAGTATCTGAATGATAGAACTATGGAGAAACTTCAGGAACATAAATTTTAAACTTACATATTCAGATCTATCTTCCTTGGAAACGTCACTCTTCTCAGGAAAAACTGATTTGCATAAGTGAGTCTTGGAAAAAGTGACCTTTTGTGTTTTCCATTAAAGTAAATAATAATCCTGTTTTCTAGGTGTACTAAATATTTCTGTTGTCCAATGGGACAGTGGTTCTATCTCTCTTTTTGTCAGGAAAGTGGGGAGAATACCTTCTTCAGATTAGAAGTATGGATATTGGTATATTATAACACAAACTAAGAGACAGATCTTGAACCATGCCAGTCTATAGAACTGGCCCACAGCTCCAGGTCATTTAGTTTTATTAGAAATGAGCAATGCAGGACCCTTCTTTGCCCAAACTCACAATTTCTGATTGCATTCATTTCCCAATCTTTCATTAATATTTCCATTTTGCAAAGCAAGCATAAATATGCTCACTTTGGCACAGATGCAAATGACTTAGCAATTGCAACCACAAGTCCCATTATACAACTGCATTTGCTTCCTATTTTAATCAGTGTGGCAAATTAGCAATTGTATAAATGTGCAATTGAAAAACCTGCTGATATGAAAGGATGATAGAGAAACCTTCACTTTTGAGATGCTGCTACCCTCCAGCTGAATATATCATGTTCCGTGCTATAGTTCTTGTCTGTAATGATACACTATCTAGTTCACCTGTTTACTCTCCAAGAAATGTGCTGAGTTGTAACTTTTGTGCCCTATTGAAAAAGCAAGAGAGGACAGAATGTGATGCCTTCATTTGGGTGAAGTCTGCAGGTGCAGAGATGATCAGGTTGCTGGATTAGAGGTATCATGTATTAACCCATGGTAAACTTTAGCTATCTTCACACTCAAGATCCTTTTAGAGTGGGGGTAGCTGACCTCACAGTGAAAGAATTAGCTATTTCTAGAGAAAAAAAAAAAGTTTGTTTTCCCTGCTTGTATTTCTTTATTTTTTTTTGGACAGATGATTTCAAGACTACAGATTTTCCTCTACTCTCTATGTAACACTGATAAAATAGAAAAGCCCTGTTGAGGACTCTTATCCTGGATAATTCTTCCCCTCAAGTTATGGATAATATTCTGAAAGTTAGCAAAAGGAGGAAAGGCATGTGTGTCCTTTGACATACACAGAAAGTTAAAAATGATCAACAGCAACAGTGACAATCTACAGACACATATCAACACCGTTGAAAAGGAAATTCACATATATATGTGGGGGGGGCGAGGGGGAAGTACTTCTATAAAGTTCCCTCTCTAATTTGTAAACTTGATGTTATGAAAAGTATTACTCACAGTTTCAGGGGCTTTTTTATTGTTTGTCCAAGCCCAAAGCTCCTTCAAGAATGCAATATATGCATATTTAACATGCTTATTCCAGGAAGGAAACACACGGGTTTTTGTTTTCATGTTCTCCCACTTTCTGCAGCATGTAATATATTAAAAATGTACAAATGCAAAGGGTATCTGCGAATGAAAGATTCTACTTGTTCTGTTTGTCACTAGAACCACGTGTATTGGTGTCCAGACTTGCAGACTGCAGTAATGATGATTACTATCATTTTTGCAGACACATCCCTACAATATAAAGTCCTCACCAATTAGTAATAATATTAACCCAGATACACAAATTCTAACCTAGAAAAATTAGTAGAATATATACTATAACCACCTAAATTCCAGGGGGAAAAGTGCATAGATTCACTGCAACATCCTTACAGCTTTATTCCGCAAAGTTCTTTAATATCAACTTCAATATTTTGCAATATAACTATAGGTGTAATTTTTAAAGTCATCTGGAATTAAAATGCTGACACATGTGACTTTTGAAAATGGAAGAAGTATTCTAAATGAAGCCCCTGAATTTCTTGAAATACTTTATTTTCTCTGCAGTGTTTCCTGATGTCAGCTTTCAGTTTCATCTAATGTTAAAAAAAAAAAATCGTTGTCAAAATCCTGCTTGTACCATGGTAAGTTATCTGGCAAATTAAAACCATATTATGACATTAATCCAGATCTTGGATTTTATTTCTGTATACAACTTTAACTGTTATATACTTGTTACAACATAGAGAGCTTTCAGTTTATCTTATTTTTGTATTGAAAATATGTCACAGTATCCTAACTAGTAAAAAGGTGCTGAAAGATTAACAACTGCAGTTCCTGGCACCAAGAAAATCTACAAGCACTTAGAACTTTAAAATAAATACATGTCCTAGGAAACTGACTTGTGTTACTGCCTCTCACTCATCTTCAGTAGTATCCTAACCTTTCTTCTTCTGCCCATGAGCAAATCTAACTGTTGAAGCAAACCCTTGGTTTTGTTTCCCTACCACAGCCACTTTAAAACTCTCCCCTCTCTGCTTTAAAATGCCTGTATCACACCAGACGAGGTTTGTCAGACTATCTGTTTACCACTTTTGCTAACAAATCAAATTAACCTTTTGCACTGAAAGAATCTGTGAGCCTCTGGGACAGAAAGTATATTGCAAAATTATCAAGTCACTAGAAGATTCTTTGGATATGGGTATACAGGTAATTTTACAGATTGGCATAAAGAGATAATCTTTTCATGTCTGTGATTAAGTATCAGCCAGCACCAAAGATTGCAATAAGTAATTCAAAACACAGCATGGAGATCTCTCTAGTTTCATAGTCCATACTGGTATAAAACCTGGTTATCTATTAACCTAGTGATAGCTACCTGTCTTACATGAATGCAATAGGTCCTATGGACTAGACAGTATCCCTTACAGAGACAAATAATAAACATTACAAGTTTAGGTGGATTACTTACGCAAATAATTTGAAAATATCTTTAGAAGGGCCAGATGAGATGATAACCCAAAAAATTACAGGAAGTGGAAACAGAAAATATGAAATTGGAAAAGAAGCCTTAAGCGAGGGAAAGGGAGCAGGTTTTATTGTCCATCAATGTTACTATTTTCCTGTGTCCAGGATTCAGTAAAGAACAGCAGCAACAATCAATCCTTTAAAGTCTGGCATCATTCTTGTTCTCTCCTTAAAAAAAATATTTCCCCGCCACTGTCTGATGGATGTCTTCATTCGTCCCAATCATCAGATTTTATGACAGGACTTGCACTACTGTTTTCTCCTAATAGAGTGGCAGATGAGTAGCAGAGGCTGCTTGTAATATTGCCTCTAATATGAGCTGTTTCTGTACTTCCTGACAGATGTTTGTCTTCCACATGACTGACAGCTGAATTCTGTTCAAAAAGGGTGATTAAGGCTGCAATAGGGACAAAGCCAAATTTCCCCTTGGATTCTCTTCTTCCTGCTGTGCCCCATGAGGCTGGCAGAGCTTTGCCATTTTGGAACAGAGGTTGCTGGAAGTGAATTCTTCTTAAGCAGACAGGCTTTTGTTCAGTTTTGATTCAGGCTTCCAGCCCAAACTCTTGAGCAATCTGCACTGATAAAGATCTCTGTATGTGTGGTAAGGTTTGGGTTGTGTTTGGTTTTGTGTTGGTTTTTTTTGTTTGTTTTGGGGGTTTTGTGTGTGTGTGTGTGTGTGTGTGTGTGTGGGTGTGTGTGTGTGTGTGTGGGTGTGTGTGTGTGTGTGTGGGTGTGTGTGTGTGTGTGTGGGTGTGTGTGTGTGTGTGTGGGTGTGTGTGTGTGTGTGTGTTTTAGTGGGTGCTTTTGTTGGTTTGTTTGGTTGGTTTTGGTTTTGGTTTTTTCTTTTCCAGAAGCTTCCAGTCTGAGTCAATCTGTGGTACAGAGAACCATTTGCTGAAAGACTGTTCTGGGCAGAGGATCTTCATTATTAGCCTTGTGCTTGCATATTCTTTGAGATTTACATGAAATTAGGCTTTAGATTGAGATGCAGATGAAAATATTCTTAGGTTTCTATACCTCTATTTCTTTATGTGGGCCAATTGAAGAAAAAATCAGGGAGGCATACTGCATTCTTTCACTTCTTGTCTATTATTTAATTAATTAATTAATTAACTCCTCTTTTTTCCCTGTACAAATGGTTGAAAAAGATGGTGTTTACACATTACATTTTTCTTTCTAAAAAGAAACATATGATTCAACATCGCATTTTCTGTCACAGCCATAATTTCATCATGTGAAATCCGAGATTGCTCTGTGTTCTAAAGAAGTCAGCATGTGCCTCATCTTTTTGTGGATATGCAAGAGGCCAAAGAGTTTTATAGGTTTTACTAATCCTCTTCCACTTCTCTCGTTACCACTTCCAGAATTCTGTATCTGCAATGTCTTTGCACAAGTCTACAAACAAAAATTTCTTTAGAAATGTAATTTTTGGGGTGCATTCATATCTGAATGATGTTCACAGAGCATTTTGTGTAATTGCTGAAAGACTATCCCTCTTTCATTTCATTGGTAACAATGGTAGACAACCACTCCTGTCTGTCTGTTAGAAGTTGTCATCACTTCTCACCCAAGTTTGAAGCATTTCTAGCTAGCTGAAACCTGAGAGCTATTTTTGTTGAATGCTTTGGTGAATCATATACACTGTATGTGCCTTTTGCTGCAATACACACTTTACAGATCCTTCACTTCTTTTTCTGCTAAAAAGAAAGGAGTGAGGACTCCCAAGCGTTCCCAAGTTTCTTCATCCAACTGTAAGTCCCAAAATGCACATTCACCTCTCTCTATCCTGTTCTGCACAAGGCAATTTTACAACAGCTACAAGCTCCTGGATAGCAGCTTTGTTGTTACTATTTTCCATTCCACCTAAGGTGCCTGCTTATCTTCCTTAATCCTATTTTCCCCATCCTCATTCCACTTCAAGAAATCCCTCTGCCTCTGACTCTTCCTCTCCCTCTCCACACTGCTACATGGGGTTTTTATCCTGAAATCGTTTAATTGATGATCTTTGCCTAGACTTAATCTGTTACAAACTGTCACATTCAGGCTTAAACTCCTACTTTTTAAACACTTTGACAATATATTGCTTCTCTAAATGCTTCTATTTTCTGTAAGAATACATGAATGTATCAATATCCCAAATATCTTAAAAGTAGCCAAGCATACAGAACAAGTGAGAAAAACCACAAAACTAAACTCCAGCTGATTCACAGTGGACTTGATTACTTGCTGGAATCACTACGAATGGGGAAGAACCATTCAGCTAGATTACAGAAGAGAAAACCTGAATTATAGAATGGTTTCAGCTGGAAGGGATATTAAAGATCATCTCGTTCTAGCCTCCCTGCCATGGGAAGGAAATCTTTCACTAAGCGCCATTCTCAAAACCTTCCTCAAAGCCCCATCCAACCTGGCCTCAAAGACTTCCAGGGCTGGGGAATCCACAGCTTCTCCAGGAAATCTGTTTCAGTGTCTCACCACCCTCACAGCAAAGAATTTCTTCCCAATATCGAATCTAAACATACGTCTTTCAGTTTAAAGGCATTCCTTCTTGTTCCATCACTACATGTCCTTTTAAAACTCCCCCTCCAGCTCTCTTGTAGGCCTCCTTAGATACTGAAATGCCATTAGAAAATTGTCTTGGAACCTTCTCTTCTCCAGGCTAAACAACCCTAATGTTCTCAGCCTGTCATCATAGGAGAGGGCTCCATGTCTCTGACCATCTTCACAGCCCGCTTCTGGACTTGCTCAACCAGGTCCACATCTTTCCTGTGCTGAGGACCCCAGAACTGTACACAGCATTCCAGGTGGGTTTTCACCAGAGCAGAGGGGCAGAATCACCTCCCTCTCCCTGCTGTACATGCTGGTTTTGGTGCAGCCCAGGATATGGTTGATTTTCTGGGTTGCAAGTGCACATTGCTGGATCATGTTCAGCTTCTTGCCCACCAGCAGCCCCCAAGACCTTCACCCCAGGGCTGCTCTCAATTAATTCCCTACCCAGCCAGTACTCATGCTTGGGAATGCCCTGACACAGGTACAGAATATTGTACCTGGCCTTGTTGAACTTCATGATGTTCACATGGTCCAATCTCTCAAGCCTAGCAAGGTCCCCCTGGAGGGCATCCCTTCCCTGCCCCATGTCAGCTGCCCCACACAGCCTCATGTCATCAGCAAACTTGCTGAGGGTGCTCTCAATCCCACTGTCCCTTGTCACCAACAAAAATGTTAATGCTGGTCTCAGAGTTCCCTGACAAACAACACTCACCAGCGGTCTCCACCTGGACATTCAGTTGTTGACTTGAACTCTGAATGCAAGTCATCTCCTTATCCTTTGAGTGGTCCAGATGCCAAATCCATGTCTCTCCAGTTTAGAGATAAGCATGCTGTGTGAGAGTGTCAAACACAAGTCCAAGTAGATGAGGCCAGTCACTCTTCCCTCATCCACTACCTGTGTAATCTCCTCATAGCAGGCCACCAAACTTGTCAGGCATGATTTGCCTTTAGTGAAGTTTGTCACCAATCACGTCTGTATTTTCCATGTACCTTAGTTAGTTTCCAGAAGGTTTGGCTCCGTGGTTCTGTCGGGCACTGAGGCACTGACAGTCCTGTAGTTCCCTGGATCTTCCTTCCTTATTTCTCATTTAAAAAATATAGATTATGTTTCCCCTTTTCCAGTCAGTGGGAACTTCACTGGAGTGCCATGACTTCTCAATTATGATGGATATTTACTTAGCTACTTCCTTCATCAGGTCACTCAGGACCCACACAAGCCTCTTGATGGATCCCATGGACTTGTGCACCTTCAGGTTTCTCAGATATTTTTGAACTTGACCTACAGCGGATGGTTCTTTGTTCTCTTAATTCCTGCCTTCACCTTCTGCAATTTGGGTGGTGTGACTGGGGAACTTACTGGTGAAGAAAGAGGCAAAAAAGTACGCATTGAGTACTTCAGCCTTTTCCATACCCTGAGTAACCAAATCTCCTATATCCATCCTGAGAGAGCTTACATTTTCCCTAATCCTCCTTTATGACCAGGGTATCTATAGAAGCTTTTCTTGTTGCCCTTGGTGTCCCCGGTCAGATTTAATTCTATAAGTTATTTAGCTTTCTTAATCTAATCCCTGGGTATTCAATCTCTCTGTTTTCCTCCAGGCTACTTGTCCTTGCTTCAAGCCTCTGTAGGCTTCCTTTTGGTGTTTGAATCTGTCCAGCAGCTCCATGTTCATCTGTGCACACCTTCCTAATGTTTTCACCTGTCTTTCTCTTTGCTGGGATGCTCCTGATCCTGAAGGAGGTGATCCTGGAACATTAACCATCTTTCCTGGGATCTTCTTCCCTCCAGAGCTTTATCCCATGTCACTCTACCAAGCAACAACTCCTCCAAAGTCCAGGGCTTGCTTTGCCCCCTCCTTACTGCCCTAAGGATCTCAAACATCACCATTTCATGGTCACTGCAGCCAAGGCTGTCCTTGAGCTTCACATGCCGCATCAGCCCCTCCTTCTTGGTGAGAACAACGTTCAGCACAGCACCTCTCCTTGTTGGCTTCTCTATTAATTGAAGAAGGAAGTGAAGGCATCAAGGCATTCCAGAAAACTCCTGGGTTGCTTAATGCCCTGCTGTATTGTCCTTCCAACAGATAATAGGGTGGTTGAAGTCCCCCATGAGGAGCAGGGCTTATGAACACGAGGTGGTTCCCATCTGCCTATAGATGACTCATGTCCTCTGTTCCTGCCATTCCTTTAATCCTGACACATAAGCTCTCAGTGAGCTTCTTATCCATTCCCAGGCAGAACTCCATGCATTCCGAGCTTGTCATTGACATAAAAGGCAACATGTTCTCCTCATTTCCCCTGCCTGTCCTTTTTAAAAGAGGAGTATATGAAATACAGATAATTATTACTGGTTTTGGTCTTTTAAAATATCTCCACTATTATGAAGCCACAATATTGCTTCAAATGCTTTCAAACAATTTCTGTAGGGAGAATTATGTATTTTATTAGACCAATTAAGTATAGTTGTAATTCAGTATTATCATGGTTTAACCCCAGCTGGCAACTCAGCCCCATGCAGCTGCTCACTCATTTTCCCCCCAGTGAGTTAAGGGACAGAATCAAAAGGGTAAAAGTGAGAAAACTTGTGACTTAAGATCCAGACAGTTTAATAAGCAAAGAAAAAGCCACACATGCAAGCAAAGTGAAACAAAGAAATAAGTCACTCCTTCCCATGGACAGGCAGGTGTTCAGCCATCTTCAGGAAAGCCAGGCTTCATCACACATAAAAGTGACTTGAAAATACAAATGCCATCTCTCTGAACCTCCCTCTTTTCCTCCTTCTTTTTCATCTTCCCTCAACTGTATATGTTGAGTATGATGTCATAAGGTATAGAATATCCTTTGGTCAGTTGGGGTCAGCCGTCCCAGCTGTGTTCCCTTCCTTGTGCATTCCAGCCCACTCGCTGCTGGGTGGGGTGAGGAGCAGAAAAGGTCTTGGCTCTGCATAAACACTGCTCAGCAAGAAAAACACCCTGAGTTATCAACACAGTTTTCAGGACAAGTCCAAAACCCAGCTCCATACTAGCTACTGTGAAGAAAATTAACTCCATCCCAGACAAAATCTGCACAAATGTTTTATAACATAAGTACCCTAAATACGACTGAGTGAAAGTGCACATATGGAAACACAAGTCTTTCTTTCATTATGTAAATTGTAACAGGATTACCAAAATTTAGCCATGACTGGGACAAAAAAAACCAAAATAAAACAAAAGGTGAGCCTTTTGGGAGGAGTGCTTTGGGAAGAAATCTCAAAATGCTTCATTTAAAATCTGGCCAGGGCATCCTTTGGGGTTCCTATCTAATTCAGTGCAGCCAGCCTTTCATTGTCTCTCTCTTCCTGGGTTTTTCAGCCCTTCCCCAAATCCCTCCTCTTCACAGCATCCACTGAAGTCCAAGTTTGGAAAAACAGGAATTGATCTTTCACTCATCCTGAGCACTTCAAGTCCTAATGAAACTAAAATAGTCGGGGACGGTCCTACTGCTGCACCCCAGCACTATATGCTGTGTAACAGGGCTGGGGAAGGCACCTGTCTCTGGAGAGGACTGGGAACTGTTAATGTCAGCCAGAGATTGCTGAGAGCAAGTCACATCTGCCACAGATATCAGAACAGACAAATGACAGACATTTCCCACGGGCTAATATTTCCTCATTTCCCACAGAGCAGCATTTGCCGCTCCCTCCCTGCTCATAAGAGGGGTGTTTGTAAGCCTCACTGCTGGAGATCTCTGTAGGTTATACACATGGAGTCCTGGTACCTAAAGGGATGTGTGGCTTTCACTACTGAACTGTGAGCCTGACCAAGGTGTAAGCCTTGGATGTTGCATTCTGTTGAGCTATGCGTACCTTATGTGTGGCCAAGATTGTCAGTATTTTAAATTTTTTTAGCTTTTTGATATCCATTTCTCCCTGAATTGAAGGAGTTAATTTAAAAGGAAGAAAATCTTAGGTACAGAAAATACTTCGAACAAAAACTGAGAAGAGGGAACTAAAGGGGTAAAGGTTTTAAACTGAAAGAGGGCAGATTTAGACGGGATTTAAAGAAGAAGATTTTTACAATGAGGGTGGTCAAACACTGGCACAGTCTGCCCAGAGAAGTGGGAAGTGCTCCATTCCTGGAAACACTCAAGATCAGGTCGGATGGGGCTCTGAGCAACCTGATTTAATTGAAGATGTCCCTGCTAACTGCAGGAGCATGGACTAGATGACCTTTAAAGTGCCTTGCAACCCAAACGATTCTGCGATTTGATGGTTCTATGTAAGTTGTGGTGACCAAGAGCTCCCTCTTGTGTGTCAGCAGGTCCGTGTCTCTGTACGTCTACCCTCAGGCGCGTAACTAAAAACTTTTTCCAACATTTACAATCATGTTGAG
>VZTJ01006276.1:0-18058 GCA_013397795.1 Orthonyx spaldingii | reverse complement strand
AGCAAAGCTGCAGGGATGAGCCCGAATGTCCGTAGAGAGCCTGGGTGTCCTGAGGCGTGGAGCTGATGCTGGCCAGAAGTGCCCCAGGCTGAGCCCATTGCAGTCAGCAGTGTGATATTGGGGTTACCAAACTGTGAAGTGTGGTCACCCCACTGTGGGTTGAGGAGGGCAGGGCAGGGCAGTGTGTGAATGGTGAGGGAAGAGTTCCTGGTGTGCTGGATGACATGTGGAGAGGCCAGGGCAGCGTGTGCTGTCACAGCCCAGCCTTCCTGGGTGCTCTTCAGCTAAGGGGTTGTAGGAAGGAACTTCACCCAAAGCCTTGGGGTTTCTCACTGCTTCTCCCACATGCAGCAGGATGTCAGAAAAAGGAATTAAAGCACAGAGGATTTCCAGTGAAGAAGACACTGGGAGGAGCTGCACGGGTGTTCTTCCATTCCACACACTGAGGAAAAGCAGGGGCCAAAGTAAGAGGTGAGGAGTTTCCAAGGTCTGCTGATCCCTGGTGACTGCCCTCCCTGGCACGCAGGAATCCAGTGCCTCTGGCACAGACCCGAAAGCTGTGCTGCATATCCTGAGGGTGAACGTCCTGGTTCTGGCCAGGACGGGGTGAATTTTTGCAGTAGCCAGGACAGGGCATGGCCAGGACCTGAAGGTTGTTCTGTACCACCTCACATCTCCAGGGACACGGGAAGAAGTCCCCTCTGAGTCACGTGTGTGGCAGCCTGGTCAGGTATTGCCAGGCTCCATGGGGTGGATGGCTGCACGTGAATTGTTCCACTCCCTTGGACACTCCATTATTAATATCGTTGCTGTTGCTGTTCATTTTCTTATTTCATTCTGTTTCCAGTACATTGTTCTTCTCCCAGCCCATGATCTTTACCTTTTGTGCCTCCAGTTCTCTCAAACCCACTGGAGAAGGGAGGGGAAAGGCAGAGGGGAGTGAGCAGTGGTTTGCAGTGTTTTGGTGGGAACACCAGATTGGGGAACACCATTCCCAAACCAGGACAGGGAGTGCACAAACCCTCCCCATCCCAGCCCCTCGTGGTCTGCAGCCCTGACGTCCAGCACCGGCCTCCACAGCGAGAAGCAGCCCTGAGGCATTTGCAGAACTCACCCTGCTCCCAACATGTAGAATGTATAAACAGGCTCAGAAGGCCTTTCTCGTGCCATTGAAACTCCTGTCAGCTCCTCACACTCTTTGCCATGGTCAGCACTTCCTCAGGAATTTCCCAGGTTTGTTCCATTAGCTGAGGCTTGTGTGCCTTAATGCATCCCCCCCAAGCTGTTGGCATGTGGCCTTGTTCCTTCCTGTCCTCTTCCTAGCTTTGGTGTGCCCGTTGTCTCCATCCTGTGGTGGCTCTGAGCACCCTCTCTGACCAAACACCCCCTCTTGTCCCAGATTTGTCTGCCCACGGTGTCGTTTTGCAGGTGCCAGGCACGGGGCCCCTTTTGCCTTGTATAATCTTCAAGGTCCCTTCCAACCCACACCATTCTGTGGTCCTGTGCGCCTGTGGCCTTTCCCTGCCCAGAACCTGGAACCCCCCACTCTGTGACATCAGCCCCAGGGCCATTGGTGCCATGGGCAGTGCAGCTGCTGCAGCGCTCGGGTCAGTGGCTGCACTGAAGAGACAAGTTTTGTTCCTTGCAGCTGACACAGGGTACTGGCAGTGATGAATTGGCTGTACCTGTTCATCCTGCTGGCTGTGTACAGGCCTGCACATGGCACCTGGGACACCTGCAGGTGAGCAGCCCCAGGCTCTGGGAGGGTGTTGGGGTAGCTGAGCCCATCCTGGGAACTACCAAGAAGCCAAGAGGTCGCAAAACCACAGATACACATTGGTGGGACAGCTCTGCTCTTTGAAACCACCCCTTGAAGTAAATGGTCTCTCCCTGGGCTGCCTTACCTGGATATGTTCATTCTGCTATGTTCAGTGGCCTTGACCTGTTCCCTCACTCCACCCTTCCCTCCTTCTGTATCCCCCTGCCCCTCTCTCCTCCCCTGTGCCCCCTGCCCGCTGGCCGGGGCCCTATAACAAGGGTTTCACAAGGCCATTTGGCCTCTTTCGCCTCTGGACTCCTGTGGAATAAAGTGTCTCTGGAATTCCATGCAATTTGGGCCCTCTGTTTAACCCTGGTAACTCACTTGCTATCCAGCTGGGGGAGGTGGATGCTCTTGCCAGAACACCGGCTGGGGTAGGACAGGTCTGTCTGCACAGTACCCAGCTGTGCTGGCCAGAGGGGTCTTTTGGAACCTCCAAGACACTCCTGGTAAAAGCAGAAACCTCCATCCACCCCAAACCACCTCCCCCAGAACTGCGTTAGGAGGGTGCTTGTCTCCCGTGGCCACACCGTGTCTTCCCAAACCCTCTGTGGGAGCCCCTTGCCAGCACTGGGGCAGAAAGGCACAGCCTGAGCAGCAGCAGCTGCTGGGCAGGGCAGGGCAGGGCAGTGATGACTTTGTGCTTACAGAGGGACCTGCGGGCTCCGGCCCATGGCTTCTGGCTATGACTCCGTAGCCTCTGACTACAGAGTGCCACACGTAGTGGGGGGCACAGGTGCCCAGCCAGGGGCCTGGCCCTGGATTGTCAGCATCCAGGATCCCAGGAAAATCGGCACCGGGCACACGTGTGGAGGGTCCCTCATCAGCCCGCAGTGGGTCCTCACAGCTGCCCACTGCTTCCTCGGGGCCAGGTAAGGATGAGCAAGGAGTGAGGGTATCCCCAGCACACACAGCTGCCCGGTCTGCAGCACCACACCCTGCTCCCATCCTGTTCCTTGCAGTGCCTGGGCACTGCAGAGCCCAGCTGAGACTGCTCAGAAGGCTGGGCTCGTGCCCTGCTGCCCAGCAGCCTCCAGCTTGGCGTTCCTGGAGCCTCAGGCATGCTAGTGATGCCTTGGGATTTTAGCTTCTATATTTTTCATGTAGCTGTAATCCTGTAATTCTTTAGGGTATAACTCTAGAGTCCATGTACAGTGCTAGCTACTGTTGTCCCATTTTAGACAAAACAATTCCTCTTTAGGCCTGAAACTCAAGGACACCTCACTGTCTCAGGCCCCGAGATACGTAAATAACAGTGAATTGGGGGGAGCAAACTTGGAGTAAATGACTTCATTACCTGAAGATGTAATTGGAGGATTACAATATGCAAACAGACCAAACCTATAAAAGTATGAAAAACCTGGGACCAGTTGTCCATTTTAGGGTGTAGCCCCTGGGTGGGCTTTGAGTGCCCTAAATGTACCTGCTTTTTTCTCTCTTAATTTTGTCTAGCCTCTGGTTTAGGTGGTCCCAGTAAGGCATCACTAGGGCAGCCACACTGTCCCTTGCTCTGCTGTCGTCTCTGCCGTGGGAAGCAGAAAGCAGGAAAGTGCAGAGCTGCCACAGCTCATGGCTCTGCTCCCTCTCACCCCTCTCTCTGCCCTCCAGGAACGTCACCATGTGGCGGGTGCTGATCGGAGCCACCAAGCTGACCCAGCTGGGCCCCGAGGCCCAGGTGCGCCACGTGAAGCGGCTCCTGGCCCACCAGCACTACGCTGCTGCCTCGCAGCAGAACGACATTGCCCTGCTGGAGCTGGACCAGCCCGTGCAGTGCAGTGACTACGTGCAGCTTGCCTGTGTGCCCAACGCCTCGCTCACAGTGTCAGAGCTGAAATCCTGCTACATCGCCGGCTGGGGTTCCGCCAGCGCAAAAGGTGAGCTCCCAAAAAGGACCCGTGCCCTGAGGGCAAGCTGGGCACAGCAGAAATGGGTTGGGCTTCCTGATAGCAGAGAACAAAGTCAGGCTGTAGGATGTGTGCCTCTGGAGAGATGGGCCTGGCCTGCTCCCCAGAGCCAGACAGAAAGGACACAGCACTTCAACAGCTGCTCCGGAGGCAAAGGCAAGCCCTGGGGAAAGGCTTCACCCCCAGACAGGGGAGCAGAACTGGCAGGGAGCTGCTGGGTGCTCATTCCTTCCTGTTGTCAGGAAAATGAATCCACAAACACCAGAGGTTTATGTCCAAAAAGGAGACAGAGGAGTCCTGTAGCAGTATTCATGAATGAAGGGAGATGTCACAGGCATTTCCCATGGGGTCTGTCAAGTTGTCAGAGGATGCAGCCTCTCTTTTATCCTCATTTCCCAGCCACGTTTTCCCTCTCTCTTTCCCCATTGGCTGAGGTACTCGAGAGGTACAGACTCCCCAAATCGCTTGATACAGATCCCCTTCTAATGTGTAACCTCCCCCCTTTTTCTTTTCCTTGTGTCTCTATTATTTTTCTCTAAATCCAGGGATGTAGCACAGTCTGGGGTGAGTAACAGTCTGTGTCAATCAGTGAAATTTCTACGGAATTTATGGTTCCTCCCATTGCTTCTTTCACCTCTCAGTATCTGGCCTTATCTACCAGCAGACCCAGTTTGTAAAGACACCTCCTTCTCATTCCTTGCTGTGCTCACAGCTCAGGGCCCCAGCGATGTCCTGCAGGAAGCCAAGGTCCGTCTCCTGGATATCCAGCGGGTTAACAGGAGCCGCTGGTACGCCGGGGCCATCCACACCCACAACCTGTGTGCTGGCTACCCCCGGGGTGGCATGGACACCTGCCAGGTAGGACAGTGCTGTGAGTCAGCCACCCCAGCAGTGAAGGCACCCATCACCACCGTGCAGACACAGCCCAGAGTGTGCTCTGCCTGGCAAATCACTGTTCCACCCCTGGGGCCCCACCACTGGTGCAGTTTCCTTCCCCTTCTCCATCCCTGTGGGTCCTTGCGCAGTGCCTGTGGTCCCAAGGCCTGGCACTCTGCCCACAAAGCCCATCTGCTGCTCTCGGCAGCCCGGAGGTCCAGATGCTGATCAGCCACCCTCTGCACAGCCAGGATCACCGTGCAGATATGAGAGGGGACCCCACTTCACACACACACAACCTGTTCCCAGCTAAGGTTCTGGAGACTCCAGCAGCTGAGCAGAGCCTTTCTGTGCCAGGAACACAGCTGTGGCTGCAAGAGAGAAGCAAGCCTCTAGTGCTGACAGCAGCCACCCAACAGCACCCTAATCCTGCTCTGTCTGCTGCAGGGTGACAGTGGAGGGCCTCTGGTGTGCAAAGATAACAGTGCCAGCTACTTCTGGCTCGTTGGAGTGACCAGCTGGGGAAAAGGCTGTGCCAGAGCAAAGCGGCCTGGAGTCTACACCTCCACTCAGCACTTCTACAACTGGATCCTGGTCCAGATGGGGCTGTGCCCAGCTGCAACAGCCGCTCCAGCACCAGAGCCAGCCTCCACCTCAGCCCCCTGTGAGCAGCCAGGGCCAACACCAACACAATCAGGCTGCTCTACAACCACCCCACATCCAGAGGCAGCTGTCTCAGCCACTCCAACACCAGAGCCAGCCTCCACCTCGAGCCCCGTTCGGCCCCCAGGGCCGATGCCAACGCCGTCGCTCTGGCTGCCGTCTGCTCCACACCCGTACCAGATACTGGTGAGGTTCTTAACTCGGGTGCACGAGATGCTGCAGGACCTAATGGAAAAAAGGGCATGAGCAGCAGGATGAACAGGATCCAGTGCAGGCTGCAGTTCACCACGACTGTTTCGTACTGGGGCAGGGCCTGCTGATCCAATGCAGCCTCGGGGTCAAAGGTGTCCTCTGCCCTGCCCATCTTCCTCCTCTGCCCTGCCCATCTTCCTCTTCTGCATGCACACAAACGCTGAAGTTGATTTAGTTGTGGAAATAAAGTTGCCTAGTGTCACTGTTAGCTTGTGTTTTCACTCCTGTGCAAGACAAGGAGCACCAGGCTGGGCACCAGCAAAACCAAGCCGTGGTGGGAGAAGGGAGCACAGGTCACAGGGGCTACAGCTCCTGAGGACAGCAGTTGGGAACAGTGTTTTAGGCTGCCTCAGTGGGATTCCTGGGTGTGGGACTTGAAACTGGACGCTCTCATGACTCAGGAGACACTTCTAGAAAGACTCAAGGTCTGCACCACGGACTGTGCAAGGAGCTTGACATCCAGGGGGGAGATGAGTCAGCACCAGAGGGAGAACTGGGTCTTGGAGGACTAGCTGGCTTTTTTATTTCTTACAATGCAGTTTGCTTTTTGACTCCTTTTTATGCTGGTTTGGGTTGTAACCTCCCTTTTTTGGAGAGCCCTGCATGACCCACCTGCTCCCCCACGCACCTCTCCACACATCATCGCTGTCCCAGGGACACTGGGGTGCTCCCAATGACATCATCACCCTCCCCAACACCCCATTTTCACTCGCTCCCAAAAGAAGGCACAAAATGAGTGAAACTGCCCTGGGCAGCACCTTGCTGATCTAAATCTAACAAACTAATAATCTAAAAATCTAATCTAATAATGCCATTTACATCTGCACATGCCCTGCTGCCATAAAGGGAGGGAAGACCTCAAACAGGTGAACCCCCCCCCAGTTCCTGCCCCACGGCAGAGGGAGGGGTGCCCAGGGATGGTGCCTCATCTCCTGGAGCTGCTCTGCTGTCAACACACATATGCACATCAAGTAAAGAATGCTTGAGACCCAAGGTGGAATTTTATTTTGTATTAATTTTGGCAGTTCTGGAGAGTAGGGAGAGTCATCACCATTTAAGACTTCATGCTGTCACCTAAATACTCCATACTAATACAGTTAATAAAATAAAATACAGATTTTAGCACATATATATCATTGAAGTTCATGTTGAGAACAAATGAACAACAAGAAGCAGCAAATCTTATCCCTGCATAAAATATCATCTTCCAGTTTCACATCGTGGACCGATCAAAAGCAAGAAATAGTGAGTTATGCAGGCCAAGCTATTCCTAGCTTGGCTACATCACTTCACCATCAAGGAATGCACTGCCAAGCAATGTGGCCATTGCCACCTCTTTTAAATTTGATTTAAAAGAGCAGAATTTGATCCTTCAGCTGGAGAGTGCTTTGCTGGGGCCATGGTGATGAACACCCTAAATGCTGAGCCACTGACCACTGTTCACAAAACAGCAAGGGGTGTTTATGCTCACTAACACCCAGGAAAGAAAAAGCCTCTGTCACAGATGGAGGTGGATTGAGCTGTACAGCAATAAATAACAAATCTACAAATTACCACATACAAATGGAGAAAGCCAATGTAACAACATGAAAATTAGCAACATCAAAGACACTACCATTCATTAGTAAAACTCTGAGCTGTGTAACGACTGACATTATCTAGCACTTCGCTTTTATTTCCTTACCATGTCTCCAAACTAAAATTTCATTTCGTTGCAGTATAGAACATGCCATTGAGTTGAGCTACCAATCTCAAGTTTCCTTCACAGTGAGTGGTGATCTGGTCATTAAAATTCAACATGTGATCCACCAAATCAAATGCTGAGGTCTAATTTTGGCCAGGATAAATGATCCTCATGTTCACAAGAGCTCATGTGAGTCAAATGACCCAAATGGTTATTGCACACTGCTTCCTCCACCTGAACGATCCTGGGTGAGACACTGGGAGCACAGACTGAGCGTGCCACAACCACTGGGAAGGAAGGATGCACCGGGAAGGCCACTTTCCAAAGGGGTCAAGGGGTCACTGAGAGAGAACTGGACTACGAGTGAGCAGTGTCACACGTTCTTCTTGTGCTCTGCTGCTCTGTACACCAGGAACAGTCCAAGCTCTGAGCTGCACAGAACCATGTTTCAGCTGCTGTTACACCCTTTTTGGTTTCATCTCTGGGACTAAGGATCTGATCCTTGCTTTGTGAAAAAGCATTTGCATACATGGAAGACTCTGATTTGCAACGAGCATGCTGATAAACATCATCAGAGCAGGAATCTCTTTGGCACGACAGGGTAATCTTACTGCCCCTCAAAGTCCTGTTATGCTACCTAAACTGGATCTGTACAGAACAATTATACAAAAAGGATCATTCTTCCTGAAAGCAGCAAAACCAAGTTATGACTTTAGTGTGAAACAAGTCTTTCAGGGCAGCAGTCTCAAATGCAGTTTATCAGCAACAACTCCTGTTTCTTCAGCTCTTAAAAGAAGCCATCAGAGTTCATTATTCAAAGTTTGGCAGGAAAATTATCTTCCAATTTCACCTCTAGAGCGCCCATACTTGGAAAATTCTTCTGTAACTCGAGGTCACTGGTGGACTGAGTCAAGGCCTTGGCATTTATTTCTAAGGCTTTCAGCTGTACCCTGTTATCACTGTCTTCACTCTCTGAGATGGAACTTATTTCTTGAATTTTCAAGAGATCTCCAGTACTGAAAATCTTCTCTGTGTTACTGGAACTCACTCTCAGGGCTCTGTGTGGAAGGCCTTCCTTTCTTGAGCTGATCTTCTGAAGTTTAACAGGGAGCTTGTTCTTCTCTCCTGCAATATCAACACAGTCAAGTGGACAAACCTGCTCTCTTCTGGTTTTCTTATCAAAAGGACTGTTCAAAAGAGATGACTGGGACAGGTTTTCTTCTTGCTCTTTAACACTGTAAGGAGGAGTGGGGACTTCAAACGTGGCGTGGAACTGAGAGTAATCCACACGGAAAAAGCCATCTTCCAGAGACATGACTGGGAGGAACCTGTGACCCCAGAGGACTTCATCTTCTGTGTACGAGGTCCTGGCCTGGCACGTCATTCCTGTGGGAAAGGACAAGAGCATGAGCTCAATTCTAATGTGAGCAGGCAGACTGGCATACAGAACAAAAAAGACATGGTAGGGCTGACTGATAAAAAGCATTTGCAGCCAGTAAACCAACAATTTTATAGATTATAAAACGGGGAATTGTTCCAAGACAATCTTCTGACAGTCAATGGAGTGCCTCTAATTAACTGGCTAGATTTTTATGCAAATATTGGAATAAATATTGCAGACTTGCAACCAAGTAAAAGCAAAATGTAACATTAAAGCAATATTAGCTTGTGTGCTGGTTTCAGCTGGGATAGAGTTAATTTTCTTCACGGTGTCTAGTACTGGAAGCCTACAATTAGCTCATCCCAAAGCTTTTCTTTTCCTGGCTGAACAATCCCAATTCAGCCTTGAGAGAATAATGTTTCTTAGAAGTCACCTTGGGAGGAGGAACTATTGCTTGGCAGAGGCTTACAGAATTCTTTGGCAAGGATCAGGTGTTGGGGGAGACAACACTAAATAAAAAATGTAATCTTGCATTTCTTCTGCAGGCTGTGTTGCTTTTTCTCCAAAGAGTGTGTCAAGACAAAAGCTGTGCAGAGGCACTGAAGCTGTCTTTCATGCCAAGACACAGCTGGCATTGTAAACTCACTGAAGATTTTGTTCCATTTAGTGCAAACATACACCACTGGTAGGATTTACATGTGTGAACTCACAGCTAAAGTGTGTCCTAACCAAGCAAATCTATTACCACAGCACTCACAATAATTTATACAAATACCCTAGGTGAGCAGAACTTTAAGACTTCTTGCCATGGTAGTCTCCAGAGGCAGAATTAGCAGTCAGTAAGCCCAAATTCTGATTTGCTCTCCAGTTACTGCCATATGGATGCTCCAGTGCAAAATGTCTCCCTTCAAATACCCAGACAGGTAATTACATTAAGTGAGGCTATGAATGCATACCTATCTACAATAAATGGTTCAATTGCAGGGTAAGATGAGACCTCTGCAGGGATCTAAAGACTGCCACACTCAACATCAAAGAGTGTTCTGCCCCAGGGATTGTGTGTTTGTTTAGGACCAGCAAGTGGAGAATAATCAGGCAGTGAGAGGACTGCACATGGCAGCTGCTAATCTTGTTTAAAGGATGAGAAAGCTCTTTGATTAATCAAAGTTTAACAAATCCTCCAAAGAAGGAAGAAGATCAGAATACTGATGACTGTACAGAATGATTTGGACTTTGTCAGTACTCATGGAGTGTTGATGAAGAGCTCCTTATATAACTGGAACCCATTTGCATGGGATTCATAAAAGAATTGAGTCCTCAAAAGCCAGGGCCACAAAACCAGCTGTCATCTGGACAACACCATCCCCAAACTGAAAAAAAAAAGCCTTCTCACATTTGCCAATAACCACTTATGCCTACAATTTTTGTTACTATGAGATCTGTAATTGTGCTGTAAAACTGAATTTCTTATTCTGAGTTCAATTCAGTGCAAGCTAGGCTGAAGGAAATTTTGCAGCACTGGCAACTTTTAAAGCTCAACTTTCTTTCAGAGTGGTTGTCCTTAAAACAGAAGCCTCCTAAGAGTGTTGAGCTGTTCCACATGCCATAGTCAAAGGCTGTGTCTCTTGCTGGCCCCTCTGGGAATTGGTGATGCAGAGCCCTGAGGGGAAGGGAGGTCTCTATTGGCTGGTGACAGCCACTGAAGCTCTGCAGCATATGGTGGGATATGCTGGAGCATCCAGGACTAACAGCTGCCTTGCTAAAAATATCAGCACTGGACACAAAGATGAAAAACCAGAGTAGGAGCATTAATCTAAGCCTTACCGGTCGTCTCAACGATTCCTTCAAGGATGACAACGATTTCAAATTGCTCACTTCTCAGTGATCTTTGTGAGAGGCAAAAAAAGGGGCTCTCTGAGTTAATTTCATGACAGATGGTTAAAGGGGAAACTAAAAACAGCTGGTCAGCTCCAGTTCCAAACCCAACATCCAGTTCACACTGGTCCAGTGGCAGAAACTCTCCCTCCGGTGTCTGCCTGGACTAAAGAGAAAAAGATGATTTAGTAATCACTGTGTGAGGCAAAACATGAAATCAGTGCAATGAAGTTTAAACCTGCCTCTTCCATGACATTACCAGCTCCATGTATCAGGTCTGGGGGCTTCCTGATGGAGATATAAGTAATGCTAAATACTGTCAGGCTGCTATGCAAGACCAATTTTGACTTTTCTTATTATGCCAGTAGATCTCATCACCACCTACAACCCTTACTATGACATATATACACATATATTTATACAGTTTGAGATCTATATATATATTTATACACTTTGAGATATTTATATATATTTATACAGTTTGACAAAAATGTCATATACCACACTACATGCCTTGCAATGATGTTCAACATGAATATCCTGTGCCAAAAGCTCCTGTTAACAAGACCAAAACCTGCAAGCTGGGCACATTTTATTCTGTTGTTTGAATCCACGTTTCATTGTTTTTGTATGTTCCTAACTTTTGTTTGGCAGACACTGTGCTGTGCTAACTCAAAGGTAAACATCACAGTAATTGTACAGTGGAATTTCCACAAAACCATCTGAACTGATCCTGATGAGGCCATCATCCCTTGCAGGTACCACCTGCTGGATATTGACCTTAATAATTAACTTATTATTAAGCTGAGGGCTTCATTTTTCCTCCCATCATTTCATGGGTTCAGTAAAAATACTGATATGATAGCTTCCCTCCACCCCATAGTGTTCTCTCCAAATTTTCCTGGTATTCAAAGGAAAACTAAAAATTACATCACTTGGCCAGGCAGTTCCTCACCTGATTGCTTTGAAGGTCTCTGTTGGAAATTGCCCATTAAAATCAGAAGCTTTGCATGGCTGATATAAATCCTATTTAATATCCTTTCTGCTTATTAGTTGGTTAAAAAGCAGTCTTTAAGATGATGACTACTGATGATTAAAAAGCAGTCTTTAAGAAGATGACTATTAATTGTAAATAAATAAATGTTATTATAAATGATACTATCATAAATGAATAAATAAATAAATAGTTTTAATTGTGTTGCATTTGTATTGCCAAATGTATTGATTCTGCTGCTTGGCAACACTGTTCATTGACAGCAGGGCAAAGGCAGCAGTTTTGTCATCAACTTAGATCTGACCAGTACTCTTTTAAGAAAGTTTCTGTCTTTAAATAAATAAAATCCCCAAGCATCTTCATATTTTCTCTCCTCTTCACATGTACCTTAAAAATGCTGACTTTGTAACTGCCTGGTATTTACTGGAGATTACATAACCAGTCAGGGAGCTGCTAGAGCACAGCTCCTTATTAAATCAATGCATTATTTAATTTCTGTGAAATTGTCTTGCTGCTGAGGAAAAAACATTCTTCCTGCCTAAGTAACAAAGTTGTCCCCTGCACAGGACCAGAGTCTCTTTCTCCATTACTGATGAAGACAGAGAAAATCCCAGCCTATTGTGTGTGTGAAAGCATTTTCACAAATTATTTATGATTTGAAACATAAAAGGCAGTGCTATGAAATAAAAGCTCCATAGCAGTCTCTGTTAGATGAAAAGGTGTAATCAGGCTACTGCAAAAACATCTTTTCTCTTTTCCTGAGGCAAGCTGCAGGAGTCAGCTGCAGAGCTCAGCTGCAGACTACGCCACTGCTTCTGTTGCCTGGCTACTGCTCTTGGAGTGGCTGCACAAACTGATTGCCCCTGCACGGTCTTTGCTCCAAGGAAACGAGCCTCGACATGAGCTGTGTGAACCCACATCCAAATCTCAAACTGTCCCAAGGTTTTATCAAATACGTTTACCTGGACCAAAATGTGCACTTTTGCATGGATTGCTGCCTGATGACTTAAGAACTGTTTGATCTACAAACCATTTTTCTTTGTGGAAGAGTCTTCCATCAAATCCATGCAATAGTAAACAAATCCAGCGAGGATGATTAGAGGGAACAGATCTGGGAGAAGGCAGAAGGTTGTGTTTGAGGTATTCAGTACCTTACATACAGGATTGATTCATGCAGGCCCTGGGGGATTTTTAAAAGAAACTTGTTTGTTGAATAAAAAGAAGTTAACCTGAACGAAGAGAGCTTAATACCCCAACATGTTCAGGCTCCCAGTCAGTGACCTTTGTTTTACATACACAGATTTACTCAAAGGATCACAGAACAAGGCAGAGGACTACAAACTGTCAGCAATAAGTCTGGAGGGAACACTTGTGATTTTGACCATCCACATAACACAAAGACAAGGAAATTTTGCAAACTGATACATGTTGAACAAGGGCACAATTACTTAGAAATGCCCTAGCTTGCAATCTAAATGTGGTCAGAGATGGATAATCTAAAGGTCTGAAAGAATTTCTTCAAAGGTTGACTGCTTCACAGCTAAGGAAAGAAAAAAGAAAAAAACACTCCTGTGTCTTTCACTTTCTGCCACTGGATCTTTGTTTTGGTTTTTATTACAAGGCAGACTTCCACTTTTAGTCTGTTTTAGTGTCTGAACAAACACATCATGCCCTTCAAATCTTCACTCCCATCCTTTATTAATTCCCTTTGCTCTTCTAAACCCTGCTATTTATGTATCACTCTCTTTAACTGGACATGATGCAGTTTTATTATTATTAACCCTCTGTCAGTTCACTCATTAGAGAACTCACATAATTATGCTTTGATATCCAGGTGAACTAATTAAGCACTAATTAAGAGCAGAAGAAGTGGGATGCAAAAGATGCAGCACCATCAAGCTTAATATTATAGCACGTTGTAGAGAAAGTTAAGAATCTAGAAAATGCTGAACAGGTACATGCTCATTGCTCCTCCCCAACATTTAGACTTGGAAGTAGTGTTATTATATTTTATATTTTTATATATATTATATTTTTGTATTTATATATACTTTATAGTTTTATTTTTATTTTAGACATTATATTTTATATTTTTATATGTTTTTATTTCTATTTTTATATATATTATATTTTATATTACTGCAATAAAATGATCTTGTTCCTTTGATATCATTGTGAAAGGTCTGTGTGGAGTTTTTTGGTTGTCATACCATACCTGGAGCTCTACCACAGATAATTCCCAGGGTGACTCTGCTGCTTTTTAATACAGTCTGGTTGCCCTTTGCTGTAAATATGATCTGTGTGAGCTGGGCTTGTTCAGACCAGAGAAGAGAAGGCGTAGAGGAGGATCTGACAGAAACATTCCAAAACCTGAGAGGAAGGTGATCGAGAAGACAGAGCCAGGCTTTTCACTGAGGTGCCTGGCAGTACAGAGACACAACAGGGGTAACCTGAAACAAGGCAAGTTTGGATTGAAGAAAAAGATTTTCATCATGAGGACAGTCAGGCAGTGGAAGAGCTTGCCCGGCAAGGCTGTGCAGTCTTTTTTCTTAGAGGTTTTCAAAACTGTATTGGAAAAAGCCCAGAGTAACCTGGTCTGACCTCCTAGGTCACCATACTTTCAGCAGAAGGTTGGACCAGAGACTTCCTGAAGTTCCTTCCAATCAGAACGATTCTGTAATATTAAAAAACGTAATTTTTTGCCCTTTCTGCCCTGCTTATCAACTTACTGAAATCACAACACAATGGCCCTTCTTACTTATTTCCAATGCCCGTCACCTGCCATCTGTGAGCTTTCTGTCACACTTCAGTTTGCTTTCAGCTTATTCAAAGCTGTCAGTAAGTACAGCCTAGAGAACAGGGTTATAACCCAAAGCTCACTGCCTCTATGGCTATCATGCTTCACAACTGTATTTTTAAAATTATGCTTTGTTATGCTAACATTGTTAGCACATGTTGAAAACAGGCTACGATGATTTTACATTCCTCAATTTTCTGATTCAAAATGTCCTATACTAGCTGAAACACTGCAGAGGTGACTTTACACACCAACAGCACCACGTTTATCAATGACATATGCAGTCACATCAAGAGAAGGTACAAATATGTACTGTGACTGAGTTTTAAAAAATCAGTACTGACTGCCATACTGGTGGCTGCTGCCTGAGGCACGCTAGTAAGGTCCAGGAATCAACAGGCAGAAAAGTATAGTTCACTGTGACATTAAAAAGTCCAGGACCTGAAACTGCATGTTTTCAGCAGCTAGTTCCAAATAGCTTTTTTTTCTATTTCTTGCCCCAGGATTTTGCTTTTTCCAGCTTCTGCAGTGCTCAATGTAAATTAGAAAGACTTGGGTTTCTGGAAAAGTTCTTGCTGAAACACACACAATTAGCCTTGTAGCTGTTTTCCAAACCCTCCACAACTCAGCCCAAAAAGAGCCTCAGACTTTTGCAAGGTATCACTCTGCCATGCTGCTGCACAGTCCCTGGACCCAAAGAAAAGCCAGCCCAGGGTGGTAGCACCACTGTAGTACTAGATTTACTGGGACATGTGTCACACTGTCAGTAAATGCTATTCAGACAGATTTAGATCCGTGTGCTTTCTTCACAAATCCTCAGAGCTCCATCGGTCTGAGCAAAACAACTGCATTCACTACTAAATATATCTCCTGTCTCCAGTACAAAAATGTGATGTGTTTCTTCACATTCCTGCACTGTCACACTGGTACAAAACAACATTCCAGCTACCTGAGCAGGTGCAGGAGAAGTGCAGCACGATCAGCTGTTAGCAGCACTGCAGGGAAGCACAGAGGACAGAGCTCACACCACAAAAAGGCAGAATTTGCTGAAGGCAGACAGCAAGCCAACTCTGGCACATTCACCTTTAGTTCAGAGAACACACAAAGCTACTTCAAAGCAGCTGATGGAAATTCACAGGTGATCTGAACAGCCACCATTGGCTACCAGAATGGTGTGTCCAGTTCAGTGGGCACCTTAACAAAATGACAAGGATTTACACAAGGACATGGGAGCTAATACCACACCTTCCAATGAGGACTGGGAGGGCAGCTACTGCACATTCAATTTTAAATATCCTTCTGTTCATTCCATTTTAAATATCCTTCTGTTCATTCCATTTTAAATATCCTTCTGTTCATAGCTTGCATTTGCCAAAGGTCACAAAGCAGCTTGAAGACAAGTCATGGGCATGACAATCATACAAAATAAATCAATAATTGCTCACTGATTCATTATCTGGCCTACAAAACAGCTATCCTAAGACACAGTGGTCGTGCAGGTGCATCAAATGTCCTTCAGTTTTCTGTCCCAGTCATCTGCATGCCAGCATTGTGTGGCAATAGAATTGTGAGCAGAAAGGTTGTATATTTGGTGTCTTATTTCAAAAGAAAATGAGTACCCTCTATGGAAAAACACAATGTGACACCACTTTTATTCCACTTTGACCTGCATTCCACTTTGAATTATGGAATTAAATACTTTAGAGGGGCTCTCTGCTAGAGAGCAACAAAAACCATGGTTCTACTGGCAAAAAAAATCCTACAAATTCCTACAGAAATTGCTCCACTGTAACTCCTTATGCTTGTTCCCATATATATCTATCAAACTTCTTTTTAAATCTTAGCAGATTCTCCATTTTAAGTGGTATTCTGTAGCAAGGAAAATTACCAGCTCAGTCTAGAATTTGGCACAGAACAGAAGGAAAACAGCCTTTCATATTTACCACTGCCCCATCACCTACTGCTTCGTACTTGTTTATGCAGATTATTAGAAAGGTCAGTTGCTCCACAGAGACAATTACCAGATAGAGTACAGAACATTTATAACACTCAAATATGATTAATGTTTTCTGAAATTAATGTCATCACTGGGATCCAGCTTCTGACAGCTGAGGAGCCTCGGACAGAGCTCCTCACCAAGGGTGCTCCCGTGACAAGACAAAGCTGCTGTGAGATGCTACATTGCTGAGTCTCACACCATACAGTGTTTTTTTTTCTTTCTACTCCAGCCCAATTTATCTTCTGGACCTTCCTGCCTGCCAAACTCTTCTGTCCTGATAATTTTTTTTTTTTTTTTTGCATATTCCAGTTTTTTTGCATTCTGAATTATACTGATTAACAAACAGATACTGGTGACAATCAGAGGGTGTTTCCACTAAAGCACCTACACAATCCCTCTGAAAAAAAGTGCTGTGAGGAACACTGGGATAAGGAACTGCAAGCTAAGGCTCACCAAGTTTCCCCAAGGGGAAGAGGAGGTCAAGGTTGATCTTTCTCCTATTTTAATGTCACCACAAATCAACTCCTTATTCCCAGCCATCATCTGCTAAGCAGCATGCCTTAGCACCCCTCCTTGCAGCTATCCTGCATCTCGACACATCTATCCTGACCAAACGGGGTTTCTGCCAGCCTCACAATCCACTGGAACGCCCCGGGAGGTCTCTGATGAGACGTTTTCCCCTCTGCCTGCTCGGCTCTTTCATGGCTCCTACTATGGACAGCTCCGCTAAATTCTTCCCCAGTCCTTACCACCCGTCACATCCTCTCACCCGCACGCCAAGGGACAGAACGGCTGTCCCGGGGCAGGGCAGAGCTGCCAGCGGGCGACAGCAGCAGGGGCTGCACAGGGGGAGCCCCACACTCACCTGCCCTGTGTGCCCATCCTCGCAGCTGGCCCGCACCCTGCCCGTGTCGCCCACCGCCACCCGGGTGCCCTCTGCCACCCCCTGCCCTACCTTGATCAGCTTGCAGCGGATCTGGGCAGACACCATGTGGCTGTTGCGGAGGTTGCCCACGCGGAACATGAGGCACAGCTTGTCATCCCGCTGCGAGATGACCGCGGCGCGGCTGAACATGAGCGTCTCGGCTCGCTTCTTGGGCTGGGACATCTTGATGAACATGCAGCCGATGAGGAACGCATCGACAACGGAGCCCAGCAGCGACTGGAAGAGGAAAAGCACGATGCCCTCGGGGCAGCGCTCCGTGATGTAGCGGTGCCCGTAGCCGATGGTGGCCTCGGTCTCGATGAAGAAGAGGAAGGCGGAGGGGAAGTTGTACACGTTGGCCACACACGGGCTGTACGAGTCCCCGTGCGCCTGGTGCAGGTCCCCCCGCAGGTAGGCGATGCCCCACCACATGGAGGCCATGACCAGCCAGGCCACCGTGTAGGTCAGCAGGAAGATGAGCAGGTTCCAGCGCCACTTGAGGTCCACCAGCGTGGTGAAGAGGTCGGAGAGGTAGCGGCTGCTCTCGCCGCCCAGGTTGCCGTGCTGCACGTTGCAGCGCCCGTTCTTGTCCACGAAACGCTGCCGCTCTCTGCGGGCGCTGCAGCGAGCGAGGCCCACGGCCTGGTACTCGTCCCCGAACTTCCTGCGCACGGCTGACATGCTCCCGGCCGCCGGGCGCTCCGAGGGTGCGGGGGGCGGGAGGAGCGACCGCACCGCGCTGCGGCCGCCGGGCCCCGGGGCGCGCCCGGATGCCCGCGGAGCTGGAGCGCAGCGCTGCCCGCGGTGCCCGCTCGCCAGCAGAGCCGGGAAACGGCCCGGGCAGCCGCGGCCGGAACGGGGAGACGGCGGAGGGACCGCGCAGCCGGCG
>VZTJ01006271.1:0-12806 GCA_013397795.1 Orthonyx spaldingii | reverse complement strand
CTTTCTTTCTTTCTTCCTTTCCTTTGTTTCTTTCCTTTGTTTCTTTCTCTCTTTCTCTCTCTCTTTCTCCCTCTCTTTCTCTTTCTTTCTTGCTCTCTCTCTCTCTCGTTCTCTTTCTTTCTTTCTTTCTTTCTCTCTTTCTCTCTCTCTCTCTCTCCTTTTCCTTATTGATAGGAATAGTACTGTTTTGGTATTCCTATAAACACTATGGCTAGATATTTCTTTCACTCATCTAGCAAAGTAAATTTCAGCTGGAACAAGGGTAGTGCAAGTTAATCATTTTGCCAATACATAAGCTGGCACCTGACTCTATTGCAGATGCCTACTTGAATTACTTTGTTAGAGGGAAAAGGAGACCCCTGGGGATATGAACATAACAACATAACGGACAGAGCTGCAGGGAGCATGCAAAGTAATTCTAAGGGGTGATGCCCCTCTACACACACCTCAATGGAGCACTCATGCAGAGAGCTGCTAATGACAGCCTAGCTCTCAACAGCAGCAATTTCATTAGAAAAAAAGTCTACTAATGTGCTTATCCCTTACTAACAGATTCTGCAACACCACGTGATAGGAAAGCTGCTTTTGTTAAAAGCTGAGAACAAAGAATTCAAAATTCCTCACAGGCTTTTCAGTGCATCTTTCCCTGCAAGGAAGATGTATTTGTTGCTGCTTGCTTCTTGGGGACCAAAACGGCTGTAGAACTGACCATGTGTTGCAAGTAGAGAAAACTGGGTAACTGCCAGGCTGACAGTCCCCTCACTGTCCTTCTGTCATCTCCCACAATGGCCCAGATTTCTCTTGCCCCACACACAGCATTAGAGACTATGCGTGTTATGTGTTAGGTCTGTTCTAATCTTCACCAGCTGCCACCAAAAAGCTAGTCCTGTTTCTCCACACCTTGTGTGTACCTGTAAAACCTTGATTATGTCTTCATGTCAGCTGAAGTAGTCACAGATCCATGGAGATAAGTCCAGTCAGGACTTAGTTCCCTTTATTGCCAGTCTTCAAGTGCTGGCTCAGGCAGAACACAGAGATGTGCGGTCTGGAAGGATCCAGCATCCTCTGGACACAAGCAAATGAGGTAGTCTGGGAGAGGCACACCAGAAGACAGTGTCTGCTCTTAGCACATCTTTAGCTCTGACCAAACAAAGGATGGCAAGATGCAAACTCCATGATTAAGCCTCTGTCTCACCCTGCCATGGATGCTGTGCATTTAGTACAACTGTCTTAAAGTCAGCAGGGACAATGAAAATGCGTAGACTACAGAGCTTGCCAGGGTCACTCCTGCACTCCAGCCTGCAGCCTACCTCATTGTGTTGAACTGTATCTTAAGCAGGTTAATTGTTTGCAAAGACCTATGGTAGGTGAATACTTGTCAATGATGCTGTAAGGGCCTGAACTCTAATTGTAAGAGCATTTCTGGCTGTTTCCAAACAAAAAAAAGACTACTTAGCTGCTGAGCTGTTTTACATTATTTTTGAGAATCCATGCTCTTAGACTAGAAATCAGTTTTTCAGCCAACATAGCTTCACTGAAGACCTTACACATTTTGGTGTGAATTCAGTACAGTAAAATCCCACTTGCTGCCTTTTGTTGTTTTGGGGTTGTTTGTTTTTGGTTTTTTTTCAGTGAAATACCCATGTGGAAAAATACCAGTGCTGGCAAAAAAAAAATCAACTGTACATGGGAGAATAGTAGGTGGTTTAATCTGCCCTCCAGGTGAATGTCCATGGCAAGTGAGTTTTCAAAAATCTTTCATTGCTTTTAATTTTTTAATTTTCTTATGAAATCACTATCTTAAATCCATTGCTTTAAAGCTATTATGTTAAAAATTCATAAAAAGTGGCATGTCTTGGTAACCAAATTCCTTCTTCATCCATAGCCAGCAGATCCACCTGTTTCACTTAGGCACCTTAGCCTTGTTCTGGAGTACCTGGTATCACAGGAGTAAAGTTGTAGCACAGCTGTCTCTGTCTCCTGACCCCTTAGTCCTTAACTTTACTGCCAGCAAGAGTTTTAGTTGCACCTTCCAGGGATACACTCTGAGCCATAATAGGCAGGGTCCATACCACAAGGTGAAGAAAATGTAAATGGGAAGACTTCCCCTGCTAAGTTCTCCACGCAGTCACCATGGTATTGTCGAACACAGTTGCAGACAGGGACAGAAAGAAGCAATATGAAACCCATCTCTGCTGAGATTTATGTCAAGCACATTCAATGTAAGACATAAATTTGCTTTATGTTGGCAGGCCCTTATAATACAGGATCAGAAAGCAAAGTGTGGTGGTACCCTGCTTTCCCCAGAGTGGGTGGTCACTGCAGCTCACTGTTTGGAGTATACTCACCCTAAACAGCTTCGGGTGAGACTGGGTATGTATCTTCCACTCCTCATCTTATCAAGGTGGTGGCAGATTCTCATCCTGATAAAACCAGAGTAGAAGGCTTTGGTAGTGCAAGGTAATTGTCCTTAGAGGTGTCAGACTAGAAACACCCTATATCCTCAAACGTCCAAGGAATCAAGGAGCTACCTGACATGATTTGAGATTACTAACTTTTCCAGGTGAACACACAGTAAATATTGATGAGAAAACTGAGCAAGAAAGTGGAGTTGCCAGGATGATCATTCATGAAGGATACAGGAATGGACACGTCAATAATGATATTGCCCTCTTGAACCTGGAAACACCGGTGAATCTCACCGACTATGTGGTGCCAATATGTTTGCCTGAGAAAAGGTTTGCTGTGTATAGACTGTCCACCATCAAAGTGTCCACAGTAAGCGGATGGGGACGCCTAATAGATGGAGGTGCCACCTCTTCTGTTCTGATGAGAGTTGATTTGCCACGTGTAAAGACACAAGAATGTGAAAAGGAGACCAATTTAAATATTACAGAGAGTATGTTCTGTGCAGGAGACCTGTCTGGGGCTAAGGACGCCTGCAAGGGAGACAGTGGTGGTCCTCATGCTACACAGTACAAGAACACTTGGTTTCTGACTGGAATTGTCAGCTGGGGAAAGGGCTGTGCTGTTGAAGGCACGTATGGGGTTTACACAAGAGTATCTAAATACATCGACTGGTTGAAGAAGCATATGGACTAATGATGTTGAACCACAACATTTCCAGGTTGCTATTGCCCCCCAGTCCCTCTCTACTATTTTCCCATTGAAGGATTCCTTCATTATCTTGAACATTTGATACAGGCCATACCCACAACACTATTAATGATTTGAAGTGAGTCTAAGGCGTACTTGAATACATAAAATAATTTCCCTCTCAGTATTGTTTGTGAAGTTGTGTATCTTGTCAAGCAGGCACAGAATGACCATACCAAATCAGACACAATGTCCCTCCTTTCTGCATCCATTTCTGCTAAAGGACAGAGCTAGATGCTGAAAGATTGTCAACAACACATCATTCAGATCATACGCCTTCCTCCAGCTACTCTCTCAACTTCTGGTAATCTGTGAAGTACAGACTTCCTGAGCCAGAAGTTGCATTAGATTGAACAGTCATGAATGAATCTGTTGTCTGTAATTGTGTGCAATCTCCTTTGACCACATTTATGCTTCTGCCTTTCATAACTTCCTATACTGTGCATCCTGTAATATAATGATGAAATAGCAGAAAAAAAAAAAAAGGTGTTTCTTTTAGCTTATGTTGAAGTAGCTTTCTTCCACAGTTACAGTGGCAACAGGGAGATTTGCAGAGGAGGAACTGCAGACACTCTCCAGGACAAGAAATCTGGGAAAAGGTTAATTCCATATTTACAGGTCTGCTATGACAACTTGATTTGAATCTTTTTGCACCAAGCATTATTGCTGTAAGGCTAGCAAGTGCAATATTTAACCCTATATTTATGAGTGATGAAGATATCACTGATTTAATCTTATCTTTGCTTTGGTATTATGCTTGTCGATACAAAGAGCGCAAATGAAAGAGAATGTTTGTTTCATCTGTTATCCAGTACAGTCTCAATTGTACTCTCTATCCTGAGATCTAAAACCAGAACAGGATGATTGTCAAACCCTCTGCAAAACGCTGATCAAAGACCATTCACTAAAGTCTTAAGGCATAAATGATAGAACCTGAAGCTCTCTGAAAACACAGTTCAAAAATTGTTTTCTAACCTTAGCATGAAAACACTGAAAAGGTGAAGAAGATAAAACTGAACTAGGAGATTAGAAAACAATTTAACGATCTCATGCAAAACTTACACTCTAGATTGTTCAAATAATGCAGAATATCAAGTCAATCACAAAAGCTTATCAGCAAGTGGGACACTTACAATTGATCGTACTCTATTATTAGGGGAAAACATTGTCATTGTATGGTACATACACCATGCAATACTGAATATCCTGTAACCTGCTTTACCAACAGAGAAGAGAGTTATAATGTTCCTTTAAGTAGTGAACTGAACTGGGAAAGCCAGCAAATTTCAGAGACCTGAGAAACGAGATACTATAGTATGCAAACATGCACTAGAGGTTCTCCTTACTCCTAAAGAGAGTCCAGTCTCAAGCAGACAGGTGACTGTAAGTAGTGACCAGCAAATAATGCCTAATTTTCACTTAGATGAGGTGCTCAGCACTGTAAAACCATCCCTGATGACCCCTCAAGACAGAACAGTTTGTGTTTTCCATGATCCACCAGATGCTTTCTCCTCTGTAACATTCCAGTGTAAACACTGACAGTTATGACCAAATCATCTTGCAGGAAAAGGGTAATATGCTGAAAGAAATCAGTACTAATAACGGCTGCACCAAGTGACTTTTTCAAAACAAATCTGGGTTTCAGATATATTTTTACTATAGCTGCCTGTTTAGGCAAGCCAAGAAGATGAAGACCAGATGGCCGGCTCTGGAAGCACCGAAGACGTGGCCTCCGCGGCGCACTGTGAACTCCCCACAAGAAAGGGGAGCTTGAGGCCAGCTGCCGGCGAAGTCACCGGTCCAAAGCACGGAGCCAACAGGTTGCGGTGCTGGATGTGGGACGCAGGGCTGGGAGCAGCCAAGGATGGCTGGCGGCTGCTGTGGGCTGCGAGCCCGGCTTTGCCCAGCGCCGGGCCGGGGCCACGCCAGCCTATTGACAGGATGATTCACTTCCCTTCCTCCAAAATAAAAGGTGCAATTAAAACCAAACCAAAACAAACCCCACGCTGCCTTAGGCTTTAAAAAAAAAATAAGAACAAAAAGAAGAGGAGCCTCATCCCCCCGACTGAGAAACCCCGCCGCGGCTTTCACCCTGTCCCGCCGCTTCCGCTATTTCTGGGCAGGGTGAGGCAACGCTGCTTCAGTCTCACCCCGCCCGAGGGGGTGAAGACGTCGGCTCCCGTCTGTCCCGTCCGTCGGTCCGTGCCGCCGGCGCGGCCCCGGGAGCGGCATCGGCGGGCGCTGCCATGGCCGGGCCCCTGCTGCTGCTACTGCTGCTCTGCGCCGCGCTGCCCGCCCAGCTCCGCGCTCAGGCAGGCGGTAAGGCGGCACCTTTTCCATGTTTTCCGGAGGGGGAGAGTGCCCCTTCCCCACAGCCTTCGGGGGCAGGCGGGGGGTGCCGGGTGAACGCCGGGTGCGCGCACCGGGAGATGCCAGGAGCCGTCGCAGCGGGAAGGGGGACGGGCACCCCACGGCTCGTCTTCCCCGGCAGGTTCGGTTTCCACACGGCTGAGGGCTTATCAGCGCCTGGGCCGACCCCGCACACCGCCGTGAGGCGGGCGAGCTGCGCTTCGGCACCAGGGAGCTGCTGGGGGCATCTCGGGAATGGTGTAGGAAAAGTGGGATTGCCCGCCGTTCGCACCGGGAGGACAGCTGCCCTCGCAGCCTGAGGTGCTCTCGTGTGTGAGGAGTCTTGGTTCGATGCGCTTGGACCTGGAGGGGCTGGGGCACAGGGGGGCAGCAGGTCCCGCTGCCCTCTGTGCCACCAGGGTCAATGCCTGAGTCCAAGGCAGCATCAGCAAGTGACTTTTCAAAAGCTGTTAACTCTTCCTTCAGTGAGTCAGACTGCTTGGGGTTTAAAACAAGGTCTTTGGCATGTTTCTGGAATATTCTACTTCGGTTGACAAATCCTTGTTGCTCCTTGATGCCTCCAAAGAAGGAAGCATGATAGAGAGCTTGGGAAAAGGAAGGACCAGTCTCACAAGACTGATCGTCTAGTTCAAGTTTACAAAAACATCTGCCTACACAGCTGGCGTGAAAGCAAAGGAATATAGAGGTGATAACCCCACCGGCTGTGTCCTGTCAGTTTCCTGTCACTGAAGAGAGGGATTTAAGGGCAAATGAGATAGTGGGTGAATGAACTAACAGTCGCTGAGCTGCAAGTTACAAGCACTTTCTGTAAGCCTTCCTTGAGAGGAGCCTTTTCAAAGTAAATGGGGCTTCAAATTATGCATGGGATTGCTTAATATAAATAACACAAACAGAACTTGTCTCCCTGCGGATGATCCACCAATTTCAGAGAAAATAGAATAGGTCTCCTCTGTGCTCATTTGGAAGATATTAGGGTATATAATTACTGTTAGCAAGTTGATTTATCATTGAATTAATCTGCATGAAGAATGCTCCAGAAGATATGTGCAAGCCTCCCAGTGAGCATAAGCCATTGTCCTTGAAGTCACATCTGTAGCACACTCCAGCGGGTGATTGGAAAGTACTTTCTCAATGTAAATTCCAGGTGGTAAAACTTGATTAAATGTCAGTTTCCAAACTCTTCACACTTTCCTAGAACATATACTTTTTACAGGGTAATTGGCAACTTATTCACTCCAGTGGTGTTTTTATTTTTCCTGCCTGGTAACTTTTGCACAAGTCACTGAAGAGTAATGCTGTTGTTCACACAGGCAAGTGCCTGAGATGAGTTTAATGTCTCTGATCCTCCAGTTTAAATCAACAGCTACCTGAATCTTGAACTTGAAGGCAGCAGGTTTCAGGCTTTTGTGACATCAAGCTTTTCACAAACAAAACAACTCAGCAAACTGACTTCAGGCTGTGCTTTCCTGCTAAAACAGATGTTCATTTACTTCTTCTCTTTGTAAAATCTTATAAGGCAGCTGCCTTAGCTCTACATGCACATATATCAGGAAGGCAGGAAATTTCTACAGTCAATTGGGAGGTGCTGTTAAGAGGGCAGGAAGATCCCAGGGCAGTGCAGTGGGGTTTGGAGTGGTGAAGAGCAATAGAACTCATACGTGGGCTTTTTCCATCTGTTACAAGATACGTTGCTGCATCTTGAGTGGCATTTAGTTTCTGCAACACAAGTCCCTGGAGCAGACAATGGTGTTGCCTGGTGGTCAGCTTTAAAAACAAATCAAGGAATGTAATCTCCCCAGCATTCAGGAAAAATCATTCCATTCAAGACCAAGTCTTGAACAGGAGCAACAGAAATATAAGCCCTCATTGGCAAACTGCATGTTCTTATTTTCAAGATTAAAAAGAGTAGGAGAGAATTTTGGGGGCCTACATTTTGTTCTGAAGCTACTGATTCTCAGAGAGAGACTGCTCTGAGAGATCCTGGGATGTATCAGCCCGTGTGAGGACTAACCTCACAAGTAATGTTGTGTACAGATAGTGTGGTCTGTTTGGGCTTTATTTCTACTTCACTTATTTGTAATGACTCCTTTCCACCACCAAATGTTACCAGCCTGTATCATTTTTCTCTGCTATCTAGTATTCATCAAGAAAGAAAATGCTGACAAGTTCTTGGAAAGAACAAAACGTGCTAACTCTTTCTTAGAGGAACTGAAGCAAGGGAATATTGAAAGAGAATGCAATGAGGAGCGCTGCTCAAAAGAAGAAGCAAGAGAAGCTTTTGAAGACCAGGAGAAAACTGTAAGGATGAACTAATATGAAACATAGCTCTATATATTTCATGTTTAGACAAGTTACTATTAGAGTCCTTTGAGCTGGGTATCAAAACTTACAAGTTGTTCCCAATCACTTAACACAAAGAACAGATAGTGGTTGACCGTGGGTGGAATTGCTAAGGCAATAAACATACCATAACGGTCTTAATTTAGCTCTTGCACGGTCAGCCCATGTTAAAGCCTCCATTCTTTTACCTGTTCTGATCTGTTTAATTGCCACTGAGAGTGACCTGCAATGGCTTAGTTGCTACCAGTGTTGGAAATATGTTCACCCTATCTGGGTGACGGTATTGAGTGCCATGACTATGGTCAAGGCAGTCCATGGGAAGTCTGAGAAGGCAAATGCTGACATGGAACTTCATGGGAGAATTTTCCTGAACTTATCTCAAGCAGCTTTGCAGTGCTTGTAGTTTTGTGGGTGTCTTTATTTGAAATGAGAAAATGTATACTGTGAACAGTTCTTAAATGCCTTAAAGTTGATTGGAATGAAGTTTACATGCACGACTGTTGTGTCACCTGCCCTACCCCAAAGGCTTGCTTAACTTTAGACAGAAATGTGATTTGTTCCCAAGCTCAAGGGAAAGTTAAAGAGATGGGGCAACTGTGTGGACTGGAGTAAGTAGAAAAGGTAATATAGGAAGCATAGACTGTAGCTATGTGGCTGTTTAGAACTACTCTGAAACTGGAGCTCAGGCCAGATTCACTTCCCTTTAGCACTACCTGATGGCCAGAATGTTCTTGGAATGGCCCTAAGGTATCCTGGGTGGGGAATCACGGGTGCATCACCAGTGCACTTCAGATCATAAATGTTGACTTACCTATAACAGAACCGGCACAGCCTGTTCTGCCTGCTGACCAGATGTCACTGGAAAGGACTGTCTTGGACAGACAGCATCCTGGAATCCTCAGTGCAGAGAGAAAGGAGAACACAAATCAGACAAAATATTTTTAAATGTCAGGATTTGTGAGGTCCTGATTGATGGGGAGTATGGGGTGGGAATTGAGACTGAGAATTTGGTATTATGGGAATATAAGTAAATTCAGTCAAAACTGGTGGAAAGATAGTTATGCAAGAAATCAAGTGGCTTGTGCTGAGTGAGTCACACTGGGAAATCTCTAAGGAGTTTCAGATATTTCTGAAAAAGGCATGAAAGACTGAAAAGACTTGTTTCTGTAGAGCTGGGCACCATATGGATCATGTGGTTTTAAGTTATTAAATGGTAATGGTAGGCTGCAAGGCACTGTATGTACCTATAATGTATATATTTCTTCTAACAATTGTTAGCTGCAAGTATCCTGTGTGTGAAAAGTCTAATATTTTTCTGAGGGATTCAGTTATTCTTATCTAACTCTTTCTATTTCCTTTTATTCCCCATTTCCCACACTTACCTGTAGGAGGAATTCTGGAACATCTATGTAGGTAAGAAACACTCTGTCTTGAAGATTAAGCTTCCTTATTGCAAGGTTTGAAAGGATGCACCTCTTAAGTAACCCCTTCCTGCTCCCTTGCTTCCTCTCTTTTAACTCTGGGACACCCTCAGGTTGTGTTTCCTCTGAAAAAGGAATCTGATTTACTGCCTGCTGTTGCTTGAACCCAATTGCTTCATTTGAAGACAAGATTCAGCTGTCTCCAGTTGCTGGGCTGACCTTTGTCCTCTCAGAAAAAGAGCAGCAGTCCTTTGCACACAAAGGACAGTGAGAAGCAGAAACTGTGCATGGGACTGCCAGATAGTTTTCCTTCAGAGGGGCAGCTGCAGATGGGAGAATTCTAGATGCAAAGAGTCACAGATGAGGGTGTCTCTTAAATGGCATAACCAACACAAAGTTAGATTGCATTGCACAGTCACTTGCCAATTTCCTGTCACCTTCCATGCCAGAGTGTTGTTGATTGCTGTCTTGTAGAGCGTTTTGTGGGATGTGTTTTTTACAGAAGTGTTTGACATTCAAGGAAGATATGCCAGTGGATCAGCAGATACTACCTAACAGTCTTTTCTGGTCTTTTATCTAAATATGTGAGTTTTATTTGTTAGGATCCTAATGTTTGTAAGCACTGTGGAGGAACAGATTTTTAATGTATTAGTGTTTGATAATATGTTCTCCAGGAAGTGTATGTCCAGTTTGCACACTAAGAGGAGTACCTCAAAAATGTTGACCAAAGACAGCTCAGCTTTGTCTTTTGGAATCTGCAGAAAAATTAAGACAGTTGCCATGAAGAAGACACAAACTTTCACAATCCTCTAAGCAGGGGATGAACTCTGCAACCTATTGAAATTTCAAGCAAAGTCTGCGTCAGTGTTACAGTAAACAGGATTGGAATATTTCAAACCATTTTCTCATGAGAATACAAGCAGCAGAATATCAGTGCCAATGCTCTTAGTAGAAATGTCAGTTTTCATACATTGTAAACCACAATCCGCAAATGCTTTATGGGTGTTCAGAAGTATTGAAAACCACAGCTACATTCAGCCAAGTTACTAGAACAATTTGTTCTTGCTTCCTTTTTCAGTAGGGGATTCTGCAATTTGTGCAATATTGATATAAAACTCATTACCACAGCTGCAACTACAGTGTAGGGTAAGACTAAATAAGTATGTTTTCTAACAGTAGGGTGCTGCTTAGCTAAGACCATTACAGAATAGAGTGCTACAGCACTGCAGAGAAGGCAGAAACCAAAAGTTATGATGTAGGCCTTGAGTCTATCTGTTTTTTTTGATTAATGTTGGTCTTGCGTTCCCTCTGTTAAGCATGAACATCAGTTTCCAGAGCCTCCATGGCTGGAACATTTGGAGAGCTATTGGTTTTAGCCACGTGCAGGTAGAAGAGGGATCTTGATGTGTGGGTACAGTACACAAAGCCCAGCAATTGTTCCCTGTGGCAGTCAAAGCTGCAGCAGATGAGGTCACAGTCCAGAATACCAGACAGGGAGCGTGCAGGATCCTTAGGATGAGTAGCTTCTTGCATGTTATTTCTGCTATGAGGTTTGCTGTTTCAGGTACTTCAAAGAGGGGCAGAACAGGTGGTAAAATGGGATAAGAGCATGTTATCTAAACCAGCAAATTATCAAGCATCACTTTTCTGAATAGCCTGCATTTTGTATGAAACAATGCAGAAACTATAAGGAAATGCAAGAGGCCAGAAGTTCAACATTTTAGGCAGTAATTGCAATGTAGAAATGTCCTATCAGCTTTTATAGGTTTCGTTGTATGTATATTCTGACCACAATCACAGTATCACAGAATATTCTGAGTTGGAAGAGACTCACAAAGATCATTGAGTCCAGCTCTTAAATGAATGGTCCATACAGGGATCATATCCACAACCCTGTCCATACTAGCACCATGCTCTAACCAACTGAGCTAATCTCTTTACCTTCCCAAAAAAACCTGCTTGTGTACACATCATAATACACTGGCCACTAAAAACAAATTGCAAAACTCAGGATATGTAGATGAATCATTAGGAGTTTGGAATGATTGCATTTATACTGTTTGTTCCATCTGGAATGTGGCAACTCACAGGACCTATATTTTAAAAGGAAGGGTAAAAGATGGCTTATGAAAACTAACACCCCTTCTGTGTTCACTGAAAATGCTTGCACGCTCACAATAATTTGGGTTTTGGTTTGTTTTTGTAGATGGGGACCAGTGCAGCTCAAATCCTNCTGTGGCAGTGAACTTCCCAGGGAGCTTTGTTTTGCATGCAAATCCTTCCTGGGGCTCACTTGTGTAGCATAGAGCTGCCCCCCTGCCCTTGCCACGGGGCGGGGTTTCATTAGCCCACAAGTAAGAGTGGGGAGTGTGGAACTGAAGTTCAGTCACAGGACTGAGGGAATGATGAGGAGTGGAGTATTTTAGGGCAGGAGGGAGGAATTGTGTGAGGATTTACACGATTATGTTCTCTGTTAGTGTTTTGCTCATTCTTCCTCTGACAATTTGTCTCTGCTTTTCTAAGCTCACTGTGCCATGGCCACTGGGCCCACTTGGACTTGGTAAGTACGTTTCGTGCTGGATGTGGCTGCTTTGTAAGGCACAAGCTGATGTCAGCACTCACGTTATTCCTACAAGGTGCTTCAGGTGCTTGGCAGATGGAGATACAGATCCCATTTAAAGAGTGTGTTTTGTTTTGGAGAACTTCCAGATCTTCTGTGAAGTCAGTGTTTACAGTTTTTCTCCCACCATCTCTTTTATAGTTGTACCAAAGTACTGCAAGATAAACAATGGGGACTGTGAGCAGTTCTGCAACATCAAAAGTGGTGGACAGAAGGATGTAGTGTGTTCCTGTGCAGATGGGTATGTTCTAGCAGAGGATGGCAAACACTGTGTCGCAACAGGTACGAAGCCACGTGATAAACCAATAGCAATGGTGGTGAGACTTGCTTCCCTGTTAAGGGATGTCTTGGTTCATAGTTGAAGAATGTCTTTTCAACCACCAGTATCCTACATGACATAGATTTAACAGTGAGGCCAACTGATTTGTGTTTCCAAAGCTTTGAGGTGCTGTGAGGGAGTGGATCAAAATCTAGGTGATTTGGAACCCTTTGCAAGGTGCCTCTCAGCAAATTACCAGAGTAAATTCGGCTGTTGTCAAGGGAAAAGTATTTGCAGTAATAACACATTTTCTTAAATCCTTACATGCCACATACAGCAGCAGTCTGCAAAACTTTTCTTTTTAAAACTTTTTGTTTTATAGAAACTGACAACATTAGATAATAATACTTAGTGCTACTTGCACCTGTACATTTTTGCTCTGTTATAAAAAGACTGATCATAGGAGAACCTATGTTCATGATGTTATTCTTTATATGCTTTATAAAAATAATAAATTGGCCTTGTGAGCCATATTATTTCCGTCTGTTTCCTTGTTGTTTACAAGAAGTTTTCTCTTATGCTGCTGTTTCTCTCCATCTTCAAATTTGGCATTCTTTTCTTTACAGTAAAATACCCTTGT
>VZTJ01006268.1:162862-289378 GCA_013397795.1 Orthonyx spaldingii | reverse complement strand
GGAAACAGGAGAGCAACACTTGTGTATTTGTAAAAGTTCTCTGGATGCTGGATTTTTTTCAGCTTCCAGGCATAATGTGCCAAAGCATGTCCATATTTTGAATGCCCACTTCAGGACATACTTAAGCTCTCAAAAGACAAAGCTATACTCTTCTCCCCATGCAGGAGTCAAAGAAACACTTCTATGAAAAGTAGGATTACTAGAATTACCTAGTTACATACAGTTACCTAAAAGCTCTGTCTCTTGTATCACATGGACACCTTAATTTTTATCCAGATTATACCAGAGTCATTCACAGGAAAACATTTGTCAATTCTTCTTACCTCCAGTACTTGTCACCTATGAAAAAGTCTGTCTTCCCTGTGTTTTTGTTACAAACAGCTGCATCGACTTTCTTGACACCTTTAGGGAAGCCCAGTGTGTTGATATTCTTTGGATAACCAAGCAACACCTCATATCCGCTGATAACCCAGAATTTGTTGCCTGTAAAAAGAAATTAAAATATTTAGTTTCACCAGTGATTTTCAGACAGTAAATGGTAAAATGCACTCCTTTTTTGCAGGTTGTAGGAAAATTAGATTAAATGTTCTGAGTTTTTATCTTATTTATTTGAAAAGTGAATTTTATGTACACATCCTTTTTTTCCCACAAAATTAAACTGAGAAAAAAATTGAAGAAAATCTCATACTTCACCTTTGAAAAATAGGATCTGATCTTTTGTGTTCTCATATGCAGCTTCAACACCAGGAGGCAGATTTGGCCAGAAGGCAGAAATTAATACACGTTCAGCTTCTGAGTTATCAGGATAGACCCGCCATAAGTGCCTGATTTAAATATGAAACAGGTTTTGTAGTACATAATAAACCACAGAAACTTCTATGTGTGCAAAAGAATGTGAACCAACATTGTGACTTACAAGCTCTTTCTTGTCAGTGGAGCTACCCAGGTTGATGTGTCAGAAAGGAAATAACTCCCTGTACTGGGAAGTGTTTTTTGAAATTTTATTCTAGCTTCTTTCTGGCATTTCATTGGTACTGATTGATAAATGGGATCAGGTATAAACAGCTGACTTATTTCAGGTTGTTCCTGTACCATATAGTAAGAGGTTTATAGGAGCCCAGGTGGGACCTGCTGTAACCTCTTCAGCAGATGAATTTCCCAGATGATTTTGGTCTTACAAAGGTGGCTGGAGGAGAGATTGTTTAAGCTGTATTGTCAAACATACTTAATTATTAGTTAGTTAATAACTTAAATTAGTAAAATTAATGAAGCAATTAAATGTTCAAGGCCAGGTTGGATAGGGTTCTGAGCAACCTGGTCTAATGGGATGAGTCCCTGGTAGGAACTAGATGATCTTTGAGGTACCTTCCAAACCAAACCTTTATGTGATTGTCAGGAAATATTTGCATCATTTAGTCAAGTCACTACTCAGTGTAACCATCTATACACTTGGGGATAAGGTCTCATTGGGACTGACGTGTTTTCTGGAAAAAAAATTAAGCATGTTTTTTCAGGGCATCCCTTAAAAGTATTTACATAACTCATATCTGCTAAACCTTTTATTTCCATTAATTGAAATCCATTTGTCTCATCGTAAATCCTGTAAACATGTGAACCATAACAGTATTCAGTCTTTGTATAAATCAAGAAAAAATTAATTCCATGCAGACAAATGTCATATCAGTCTTTACCTGCCCTTTAGAAAAATGAATTCTTGTCGTAGTGTAGTTACAGCATCAAAAGACATCTGGGAGCCACAGGTTTTAGGTGAGGTAGGAGTGGTTGGCCTTTTATCTGGGGCATTTGGTGGGGATCCTGAGGGAGATATTTTGGAAAGAATACACCAAATTATAGAAATATTAAGGTTTTCACAACTTTCAGGGTTTTTTAATATTATGAGAATACAATTATTTTTATGGTGAAACTATGTGAAAGACATTATTTCTCTCCTGCTTACTCTTTTTTTTTAAGCCATGGATTTTACTCACCATAAATGGACTGAATGCCACTTATATCATCTGGAGAGAGGGGAAATTCACTGGGGCTGATGTAGGCGTAATTGGGGAACATGAGAGCCCTCTGATCATTAGAATGGGAGAGACCCAGGGCGTGGCCAAACTCATGAGCAGCAACAAGGAACAAGTTGAACCCTTAAGAAATTGATAAAGAGAAGAGATCAGTCAAATTTTATTCAGCAAATAGCTGAACAGATCACAGCAGGGCTATTGCTCAGTGACAGTTTTCATACAATATATTGACATTCACTAGGGAATGCATATTTTGAACATATTTTTGAATAGGACAAGATTGTGGTCTTCCTCCACTAGAAGGGAGAGACTTTTGACCCTTCTGCTTTCTGATAGCTACTGGAAGTGCGTGTGTGGCATGAGTAGATATCTGGGGGTGAGTGTGGGTGCAGCTCTTTGGAATGTCCTGGCAGGGTTTCCTGGCTGAGGTAGAACAGATTAAATAGTGAATCAGATCAAACTAACAGCTCTCCAGGGCAAGGCAGGACGAGACACTCTGTGCTCACTGCAGGCATCAAAGTGTCACTCTGTGTGTCACTCCCCCTCCTACAAACCTGAGAAAGAAAAGTGAGATCATGAATAGACAAGGAAAAACAAAATGTTAGCAGAATGCTTTACCTTTCTACCATTAGGACTTTAAATAAAAATGGAATTTTCTTCAACATGAATCCCTCCAAATAACACGCCTTTTTGAATTAGGGAAAAATGATCATCTGCCCTGCATGGACTGAGGGAGCCAGAAATGTCAACAGATTTAGTGAAGATCACAAGTCTGTGGCAGAGGAGAGGACTGGTCATCGATTGCCCAAGAAAGGCTGGCTGAAGCAAAGACATTCATTTCTCAAGAAACCAAACAAAATAAAGCCTAATTTTTTCCACACATATTTCCAGCCAGTCCTCCCCTCTCATGAGTTCTGCAATGTCTGGCTGCTGGAGCTGTGCTGCTGAGGATCAGCAGCAAAACTGGGGCTGACCCATTTAGTCCGACTGTAGGGAAAACATTACTTGTAATCACATGACATGTCCATCCCTCATCCCTCTTTTTTTCCACCACAATAAACCCACACTCTCTTTCTTGTGCAGTGGTTTTACAGCAATTTCCTCCTTGCTCTTCATGGTCTCAATTCTTTTGTTTCAGCTTTCCATCCCAAAAAGTGGATGAGAAAATGATCTAAAGTACGAGATGTGTCTGTGTAGTGATGGACCTGTCAGAGGCAATATGTGCTGTATGGCCAGCCTGGAGGCTGACAGGACCAGATAGTTTGTTGGGCACTTGGTGTTCCCCTCTCTGCTGCCTATAGTTGAACCTATCCTGGAATTTTTAGTGAAGACTCTTCATTATCACTGGTAGCTGTACTGATTTTTAGGTGGTGGGGATCTCCTCTGCGGGCTGCTGCAAAGCACAGGCTGTAGTAGTGCCACACCAGGTGTGCACCAGGAGGGGAAGAGGGAAAGATTTTACCATGATCTGTGAGATTTTGGTGGGCACAGGTCCTCCAGCTCCCAGCTAAGAGTGGCTATGTCTATGGCATTCCTACCTGAAAATGCTAGTCCTGTTGGTATTTTTACCAGTGTTAAAAAAGAACTAGTTAGATCAGGCTAAGTTTATGTCTATATCATTGTAAGTATCCCAGTTAGAGAACGGCCTGTAAAATCCTCAAATTGCTCTTATGATTAATGTAGTGTTTCATCTCACTCTATTCCTTCACTTAAATAAAATTATGAGGGAATTTATTCATCTGCATAGCACTTTAGAAACTTTTTTTGAACCTACCAGCTGAGCCTGTGGTCCAGTCTTCATCCTCATCAAAGTGCACATCACCACCTAAACCATTGCCAGGTGGAAAGGCATGAGCAAGGACTCCAAGGGGGCCATCAAAATAGCGAGGGCAACGTCCATGAGCTAAACAATATGAAGTTGAAACAACACTGAGCTGAGCTTATGACTGTTGAAAAATCTATGAATTAATTTTACCATTTTATGCAGTCATCATATTACCTTTGGTCCCAAAAGCAATCATTATATCTGCTATTCCCTTACGAATGCGAGTGAAAATCAGCGGGGTGACAGCACTCCACACTTTAAACGCTTTCTCAATTGCTCTATCCACATCCTCCTTGCTCATATCTGGTGTGTAGTTCACAATTCTACAGTTATGAGAATGCAAGTATAATACTTAGTATTTGCAGAACAAAAAAATCCCTAATATGGTTAAGACGATGAACAGAAAAATATAAGAAGCAAATTAACCTGTAAAAAAATAGTTCCCAAGATTCATCTTGGGCTGAGTGAGTTTGATATGTGATAAATGAATGTGTTTGAGTACGTGATAACTGTCCAATATGTCTTTTTCATCGTAAGAGCTGTGTACACATTATCACATTTTTCTTAAAATAGCCTTTAGCCTGGAGGTTGTCACTCGAGCATGAGGAAAGTTATCTCCTCAGATTTCTGTGACTACTAAACTGTTGTCTCAGCAAATTTTAAAGCTAATGAGGCTTATACAGGGTGCAATTGATGTTTCTGTTTGGCTTACAAAATATTTGTCAGGAGTGATACATGACAGGCAAAATACTATGGTTGAACCAGTAAATGTAAAATACCCAGCTTGATTCTCAGAAATTCCTCTCAGAAGCATGCATAGCTACCAGCTGTGGAGAGAGAAACATTTTTGTATTCTCAACAGGAAACAATTGCTATAGAAGTTATATTTAAATATAACAAATGTGGATACCCACAAACCTAAAACTGAAACTCAAAAAGTAATTACTGAAATACTACCTGTATGTCAGTTTGGTTTTTTTCCATCCAGGCAGAGTGAAGCCATAGAGACCTACATCAGGAACACCACACCTGGGTTTCTTCATCACTTCCAATGTCTCATTGTCCAGTTTTCCAGTCACTTTCAAACCAAAAAATTGTTGCATTTCCTGAAGTTTTTCAGATGTGGATTCAGCATTTATTTTCCATCCAAGTTGATTTGGATCTGGCTCAACAGCATAGAATTTACTCAAATAATTCTAGTGGAAAAAAAGCAAACACATTTCACATTTTGTTCTGTTTCTTAAACAAATACCTTAGGACTGATGTTATATGTGTAGGTCGCTGGCAAAACTTTCTGCCTGTGATTTTGGAGCACAACAGATGTTTTCCTGAGGATCGTAGCTAAACAGAAACAGACAACTGTCCTGACATTCATTTACTTGACATTTCCAGTTTTTACAGATTCATCCTACTTAAGTAAAGTTTGGGCAACAGAGTTCTATGGAATAGCATTGTCTCAGAAAGGCAGCAAGCTACTTTGAAGCTGAAACACACATTATGGCTAAAAATAGAGGGCTCAATAGATCTCAGATATGGAAAATTTGTATTACCTGTACAAGTTTTGCATCTTCTTCATTGTCTTTCTCTGGGTAGATGGGAAGAACGCTAGAAACAGCTGTGCATGTTACAAACCAAAGTGAGAGAGTCATCATTTTCGCTGTCATCCCTGTCCTGGTAGGAGAGCAGTCTGCTTTCTGCTCCATGTGCCTCCTTTCTCGCGTCCCAGCTCCAATGGTTATGGGGTGCTTTGGAGAGCCAGCTGTAGACTGACTCAGAGCTCATCATGCTCTGATTCCCTCCACACAAGCTATAACACTGTGCCGACTGACACAATAAAACTTAATTGAACCCATCCGATTACACAGTACTCTGAAGTCAGCTGGGATTTGAATACGTCTAAGCCTCTTGGCTACCCTGTCAAAACTGGCACTCAATTTTAGTTATTTTACACTGAATTTGAGCAAACCTGAGCAATTTCATGCCAGATTAAATGGTGGACAAATGCAAAACCTTGTAAGTTGTCCCAATACAGCTGTGTGAAATGGGGCCACCAAAAGTAGAGGCACTCTACATTCTCAGGCTAGAAAATGGGAATTGTGCATGAGATATGAATCCCATAAAATCAAAACAAAACAAAACAAACTTTGGGAGAAATTAGTGTAAGAAGAATATTTTCAAATTGATTCATAAAGTGAGGCTGAATGTTTTGGAAAATGGAGGAAAATACCAATTCCTTCCCCACCTATTCCTGGCAACGGTGTGTTTCTTTTAAATTATTCTGGTGGAATCCAAGATATATATAAATGAGAATGATTTTACCTTATAAATTGAGTCTAAAGAATGTAAATAATCTTATATATCTGTCTGCACTTATCTATCTATCTATCTATCTATCTATCTATCTATCTATCTATCTATCTATCTATCTATATTTCTATCTGCCATTTGATCACCATAGGTTTTTTTTTCAGTTTAACCACATTAGCCACAGTATGATTATTTCCTGTCTTACATAATTCAGAATAAGGGAAGTTTCAAGAGTCACACAGGCTGTGACAAGTTATGGGATTTCACCCTATTTCAGCCAAGCACCTTCCTCTTCCACTGGCAGCAAGGAGAGCTGAAGGTGTTTGGCACCTCAGAGGAGCTCTCACAGCATGTACTTAACTTTTACCAAACTGTTACAAAACTTCATGTTGCACTGTAGTTTTTTCAGGAAATCATTGCTTCTGTGTTTTTGGCTTTTTTGCTGTCACTTGCAGCCAACTTTACTCCACCTGGAGGCATTAATGAAGAATTTTTTAATCCCAATAGCCTCATTATTAAACTTGTTGTTAATGGCATTACTCAGCTACTATAAAAAAAAAAAAAATCAAACTCTTCCCTTGATTATTATCATTGCATTGTATGGGTCCCATTCAGCTCTGTATGTATTTGACCACATTGATGAGATTTTTGTTGATACAATGCATGCTTAGACAGCTAACTAACAGACACTCATGTTGTGAACAATTAGGAATGTTGAGTGCCTCCTGGTATTGTGTTAAGATCATAACCATGTTCCAACACTATTTCTGGTTCCTGGGATGCTCTGTGTAACATCACCTGGTATTACTGATGTGATGAGGATAGGCAGTGAACTTTCTGGGTTAAAACAGGAGTCACATTACTGCTGCCTTCTAAGAGGAGAAAAGAAGCCATGGGGTAATTCAGCACCCACCAAATCTAATAAGTGTCAAAGATAAGCATTAGGAAACCGTAATTAGAAGTCGCTTATACAGCTTCTTCTTTTCCCAGACCTCAAGGCCAGCTGTAGACATGTTTGTGAAACATCGCTTGTCGAAACACTTTTTCAGGTCTCTCCCCCATGGGCAGTGGGAAACTGGCTGCTATGTTGTGCAGGTGGCCAGGTTGCAAAACCCTAGTAGTGTTTCGTGTGTTGTAGATCTACTTCATTTGTCACTCAAATATCTTCTGAGCAAACACTAATGTTAGCTGAAACTAGAAATGTTGTCTAAATTAGTGGTTTAAACTTCTCTAGATTTAATGAAGACATTTGTAGAGGTCAGATGACTCTATTCTAAGATACCTGGTTGAATCACTCTCCAGAGTGATGTCTCTGTTTTCTGTAGAAGGAAGATTAACTAACAAATGTATAAAGTTAGATGCAGCTGATCTTAACTTATCTGCACTTATTGTCTCTATCCTTTACTGCTACATGGCAGACAGCTGTGGGGGTCTGATAGCGAGCCACAGAGGGAAGAGAGAACCACTTCTCCCAGTTAATATACAATCTGCCCCCAGTTCTTGATGTTTTTATAAAATTAAATTCATATCAGCCAAGTCTTCCAAAAAAGTCTTCTAGTGCCATTGAAAAATATGTTTGGTGCAAAAGCCACTAAACAGGGGTTTGTGTTCTGTGACATATGCATGCATATAATCAGACTGTAGCACCAAGGTCATTCCTTCTAGCTTTAAAACCTTTGAGACAAACAAATATATGCATTTAAGAACATAAGACAGATCTGTAAAAGGAAAGCCACACCGGTGGCTTTGATCTAGGACCTAGAGGGGACATGTAGCTTCTAGACTGGGAGTTGAAAGCCAACTGGAAACCTTCAGGAACCTTAATGGCACTAGAGAACTGTTCAGGCAGATGAGTTGAGCCACTACTCTTCAGGCTCAATCCTTCCATTAAGCCAACAAAATTGAGCTGTTACTCAGCTTGAGTGAAAAACATGGGTCAAAGGCAAATGGTCCATGTACTACCTTTGACCCTTGATGAACTTTTAACAGACTGCAGCGTGCGAGGCCAGGATTCAACCACACCAACACAGGTCCCTGCACAGAGACAGTGTAGTCTCTGTGGGCTTTTGGGAAGTGACAGGCTCCCAGGAATCCTGTTTCATACCTGCATGGGCTACTTGAATAACCTACAGTACCACAAATGTTCCAGACACATTTAGGGAATTGAAATCCTGACTGGGCAAATCTGTCTTAGTAATGATATGGGCTACAAGTGCACACCAAACCTGTGGCAAGATCCTGGGGAGAGGTACGGTACTTTAACACAGTACAGTAATTAGCAAATTGAATGGTAAACCTATTAAAAGGGAGTAAGAAAATGGCAGGCAATTTTATGGACTGAGCTGGAAACAACACCCTGATTCCAAATTACTGAAAGCCTGCTTTGTGCCTGAAGGAAGACAAGAGCAGCCAGCACCAGATGTGCCCTCATGGTGTGGCTGGGATGGAGCAATCACTACGCTCATGCAGACGGAGGAAATGTTCTCTCACATAAGCATGGGGCAGATTTCTCACGAAATCACTTCATTTTGAGCTCTCGTCTTCCTGCTCGTGGGAAATCCACAAAGTGAATTTCAAAACCATGACTGGCAACTAAAAATTGCAACTTCACAGGACACCAAAAGGCATGGACTAAAAATATTGCATTAGAAACTTCACACTGTTTTTAACTTCTTCATCTTCCATGGTTTGTAAATTATCCTTTGCCTCTCTTTCCTCTAAAACATAACCACGTCCTTACCCCTCATCTCCCATTTAACATTTTCTCTGCCCCATGAGTACCCACTACTCCTTGCTTCTAGAGAGGGACTAGGATTCTGCTCTAAATCTGAGAAGCTCTTTTGGCATTGCCTTGAGATCTTGTGCTTCTACTTCTTATGTGCAGGGAACATATGCCCTCAGTTTTTATTTTTTTAATAAAAATTGTTCTAGTAAGAAATATTTCCTTTACTTGTAAATCTTGCATTATATTTGTAGACCATTTCTGCTAAAAAATCAGAACACAACACAGTCAATTCAGATTTATATACTTCTAAAACAATTTTTGCTTTAATAGTCATTCAATAACAATGGCTTACACAAGAAAACAGGATTCATTGCTACTGTGGTTTCATATTGTAGAACTAATACCTCTGACACCTTGTGAAAACAAGATTCACATAAATTAACTTAAAGCTTTTGACTTGCTGCAATTTATTTTTATAATTTCATAATATTTTTTTAAGATTTATAAAGTATATGATCAAGTTAATTATCAATGATACAATTTCTTATCTTTGAACAGTATTTAGACTAATCTATACTCCTGAATTTAATAAAGAGAACTACTAAGACTGTTCTTTATTTATGAAGAATAAAATTTAATAGCCTTCTAATACAGACAGATAAATAATGAAAAAAAATGAAACAGTATGTTTTTATCAGATTATACTTTATTTTCTCAAAATATAGTATCTTTTATTACAGTAACCTCAAACCTTCCTCTGAAACATGTTTAATAATACAGATGTTATAAAAAAGAATACATTTTGCTCTGTTCATATGGCTTCTAATGTTATCAGCTGAGCTACAAAGACTAAAGAGAAAGTGAATAACCCTTCAAACACCATTCTAATTGAGGGCTTTTGCAAAAAATGTGGTTAAGCTGGAAATCAAACTGTCTTTTTCAGGAATTTTTCCATCAGAAGTATTTTTGGCCAAGAATTTTTATTTTTTAAGCAAAATTTTTGATTCTTTAACCCATTGGAATTAGGAGGGATTTAATAATTACTGGAGTAGTAAGCACTTGAGACAGCCTTGATTAGAGAGTTTTATTTGTTTGTTATATGATGTGACTACCTTTGAGAGCAAAGGTTTCTCATCTAAGGGGCCCTTTCTAACCTACATTTCTGGGCTTGAAACCAGTTCCTAAACCCAAAAACATGAGAACTTCCCCCCCCTCCCTGCCTACAGTTGTAAAGACATACAAGCCAGAGAGTAGTCTAAGACTGAAAGTTGGAGAAAGAGGAAGAGAAAGTGGAAGTAGATCTATGCACTGATGATAGTGAGCCCCATTTGGCCTAATTACCCATCAGATTTTCACCAGGGCTTCTGTGGGACAGTGGACTTCAGAGACAGCTGTATGCTCATTTCTCTGTTTATAGGAAATAGAACTGACATTTCCTGCCAGAATATATTTTTTAGTGTTTGGAAGCTAGACTTGGCTCTTGAGCATCGGGGCAAATAAAACATCAAGAACACAGTTATATGAGAAACATAATTTATTAGGAAACTTGACTGTAACAGGAGAAATTGTGATAAGTTATATAAAGGTATTTGGTTTAAAATAAATAAGTATTAAGCTAATCCTCCCATAGAATTTAAACAGAAATCCATTCTGACCTGAGAATCATGAAATGTTGAAAAATGCAGCACATAGAAACATACAATGTGCATATGGAAAAACATTGCAATTAACAGTTAAACCAGCTGGTGCTCTTCATTTGTCGAACAATCCGTTTAGCGTGAGGATCAAACTGGAACTGAGTTGTTCCATGGAAGAAATACACATAGCCTAGAAGTAAAATTTAATCCAATTATATTTCATAGGTGACTTTTTTCAGTGTTCTGGAAAAAAACTCATCCCCCTTATAGACAGTTCATGTATAACTGATATTTTTAATTTCCTTTTCATTAAGGTTAATAACAGCTTTTTGAAAAAAATTATTCTATCTATAGAAGCCCAAAAATTGACGTAAACACAGATTAAAGGTATGTTTCACTTACCATTTTTCTGGAAAGCAGCATCAACTCTTCCAATTTTTCCAAAGTCGGAAACTATTTTCCTGGGATACCCATGATCCATGGATTTTTTCTGTTCATCATATCTTAGAAGAAGAAATGTCATTACAAATTGTGAGGAAGCAGACAATATCTTGAAAGTTAAAAGCAAATTCTTACATGCAATTCTATTGTTACTAAGAAGTCTCATAGAGAATAACTAAAATAGCTTTTTTATTCTAATTATTATGTATTAAGTTTCTCTGAGATTTGAAAATCCTACCTATGGTAAAGTTTGTCACAATGTTCCCAGGGACCCTGGAAATACAGCTCAGAAATTTATTAATGTGTTTCTGGATCAAAAGAACCTTGGACATCACTTGAACATAAAATGAGTTTCTATTTCAAAGCACTGAATATCCAGTTCAACATAAAAACAAAACATAGGACTTCAGAGAAGAAGACAGTAGCACAGTCCTGAATTATAGCTGAATTACTGTCAGTGGTGTACTTCTCAAACAAAATTTCTCTCTGAAATTTGTCATGAGCTTGAATTAGAAATACAACGAACTTTAAAATTGAAGAATATTTATAGTTACTTCATAGAGGAATTCAATTACAATACTTTGTGTTGGTGGCTCATTTTGTTTGAAAGTGACATAAAAGTGGACACTATCACAACATTGCACAAAAAGCAGCGCTGTTGTGGAGAAAAAGTGATTAATCTAGAAACCCACTCTTTCTTATTGGGTAGCTGCCTCTTTCAGGTGAAAGTACTTAAATTCCAGCTACAGGAATCTAATGTTAGGGGGAAAGACAGTCCTGATAAATGGGTGACATTTTCTAGCAAATGCTTAATTTTTTTAAAACACCAAGGAAACAGACTTAAATTTCTGGAATATACCTGGTTTAAACATCTCTCCACTCAAACTGTGTAGTAATACATCGGTCCCCAAGGAAATGAAGACATGCCTTCTGGTAAATGAACATTAAATCTTACCTCCAGTATCTGTCAGCTACAAAGAAGTATGTTTTTCCTGTGCTTTCATCATTGTAAGCTGCATTAACTCTTTTAACAGTCTTCGGGAACCCCAAGCGATAGATTGGTTTTGGATAGCCAGGTACAACATCATATCCCCTGACAACCCAATATTTATCCTCTGAAAAATATGAGCAAATTTCATTTGTTTTTGCTATTTATAAACAGCATTTACTTGTGTTTTAGATGTCTAGAAGGCAACATGTCTAGATGTCGGTATTATCTCTTTCACTTTGCTTCTTTAAAAAACTTTTTTCATTCTTACACTGGGACTACATCATGAAGATAGGGGAAACGGCTTTTGCTTTTACGAATAAAACAACAGAATCGTGATAGAACTTTTGGATAGAACTTTTCCCAGAATTTAAAAAAATGAATATAAGATATTTGTCTGGATAACAACTTAGGAAGGGCTGAAGGTTGATGAATTAAACCATTGACCTTGGATTGGGATATTGAATTTATTAAATTCCTGTAATATGCTATTTGATTATAGAGCCGTATAATATTTTGAAAACTAAACAATGTGCATCAAACTAAACTATTAAGAAAAGCACATGTCTAATCAAAATGCTTTGGTAATTTTAGATGCAACAAACATATTTATATTTGGTAATTGGTCATGTACTACAGGATATAGAAAAAGTGGAGAACTGATTAAATTACCTTTAAAAATTAAAATTTCATCCCTCTCAATATTTTCATAAGCAGCTTGAATTCTTGATGGTAACCTTGGCCAGAACAGTGATATAAAATTGAGCTCTGTCTCTGTCCTTTCAGGATGCTTGCGCAGCATGTATCTGTTATAAAAAAAATTTATGTCATAAAATAATTCCATTCCTATCAAAAATTCAAAAACATTATTCTAGCTCCTGGAGTACAACAGAGGAGAGATGGGTACCTGGATGTGAATACCCCCCTTCACTGCACGTAAAATAAATCTAGAGCAAAGACGTTCATAATTTTAACACCTCAATTATGTGCTAAAAATCAGGCAAATTGAATATAAGACCTATTTCTCTGTAGGGCAATAAAGCTCAGGCAATCCTTCTGCCTGGCAATGCTTTCAGTTCCACCCCTGTTCCTGTATTGAGGATGAGTGTGGGACCCATGGACACACTGCTAAGGGACACGAGTGCTCTTGCTTTGCTGTTTAGTTGAATCGAGTTCAGAGATAAGTCTCTCACAGTGGTGGCCACAGCAATGGAATAGTTGGAAAACAACCTGCAAGCCCATGTCACCTTCCCTGCTCTTGTCAACTAGGGCTCCTCAGATTAATGATCTGAGAACTCACTTCTGTAAATAGATGGTAGTTTTCTAGTGCTTATCTTTGTATTACATTCCAAAAGGACAGTTTTCCTTCATGGATTTTTTTTAACTACTGAATATTTTAAAGAAATAATATATATGCTTATTGTTGTTACCTGCCCTTGAAGAAGAATATTTCTCCACGTAAGGTAGCAATAGCATCAAATGTCAAGTTTGGGTCACAAGCTTGTGGAGTTACGGGTCCTGTTGGCTGCACAGCATCATTAGACCGTCCTGTAGGATGAGTATTTATCATTTAGTGTGGAGAAATATAAGGAAAGTGTTCAGAAGGTCTCTGAGGACCCAGAAAATACTTTTTATAGGGAATGAAAAAGGATATAATTTTAAAGTAAGAGCCTGTCATTAAACACAGAATTCTAATGTTAATAAAACCAGTTGTGTTCATCTTTTACAAAATGAGATTTTTGTGGAACTGGACTTCAGCTGATATTAGCTTCCAGGAATTTTCTCTCTTTTGTTATCCATTTTTCAGAAACTGCTAAACCTCTCATTTTGATGGAATATTAAATACTTCCATTTTACAATTTACCAGCCTCCCAAGTCGAAATATTAAATAAATACATATTTTCTTGCAGTTTACCAGCTTCCCAAATAGAAATATTAAATAAATATATTATTTCTTGCCATAGATGGCCTGAATTCCATCAATGTCATCCTGAGGAACAAGGAATTCATTGGGGTCAGTGTAGGAGTAAGTTGGATACATCAGTGCTCCAGGATCATTTGAATGAGACAGACCCAGTGAATGGCCAAGCTCATGGGCAAGAACGATGAACAAATTGTAGCCTGTAGGATGAAAACCACATGAAACAAGATAAAATCAGTTTCAATACTCAGCACAGTTGATTAAACGGGAAACATGTTTCCTCCTAAAATACACTAAAGGTACTAGAAAGACTGTAAGGAATTCTATCATCATCGTAACACAAAAGCATTGTTGCAGAAGAGCTGTATGAGTATCTAAAGGATGGCTGGCCTAAATTGTGGTCTCACTGTCATTTCTCTAGTGTTCTTGTGTCTTAAACACGAGTTGTTTCCCCTGGTATCACATAAACTGCTCAGATCAAGGATCACGTCCATGATAAGGGATTGTTGGCAGTAATCCAACAGAAAAAGAACTTCAAAACAAACAATGAGATTACAGTTTCAGTGATACTAGGAACACCCTAGTTAGCACCAAACTGTGACGTGCTAGGTTAAGAAAAAAGAAAGAATTTGCCTTCAGAAGTCTACCAACAGATTTACTTGCATCCAAGTTTTAGCTTTCCTCTGAACAGAAAAGTATTTCAGAGTGCTGACCTTAAAATCATTATAAACCATTATGACTTAAATATTTTTATGCCATTATAAATGCCACTATAACCCAAACATCTCTTTTCTGCAAGTTCATGCCTAAAAATGGCAGGGAAAAAAAAAAAAAAAAAGCAAGGCGAGTCCAAATTAAAAGCTCTGTCCCTTTTGCTCACTTTTCTGCCTGTAATCAGGCTCATGAAACAATAAGCATCACATGAGGTCAGACTGTAAGAGGTTAAAACTAAATAAATAGACTCAGCAACAAAATATTTACCGTTTCCATCTTTTGTCCAAGCTTCCTCCTCATCCATATGCACATCTCCACCAATACCTTCACCAGGCTGGAATGCATGAGCCAGCTGTCCATTGGGACCATCAAAAGGAGAATTGTCATGGTGGTCTAAAATGAAGAGGTAAAAAATAATTTAAAATCCTAAATTACTTCTATGACTTCTGATGGGTATTTAACATCCCATGTTATCATTGTTACCTCTATAAGCGAAAGAGATCATTATATCTGCTTCTTTATCCTCCACCTTTTGGAATGTCAATGGTGTCACATCGCTCCAGACACTGAGTGCTTTTCTGATTGCTTTATCTACATCAGCTCGTTTCATCTTTGGGGTGTAATTCAAAATCCTTCAAAGAAAACCCAACACATAATATATTGTTTAGAAAATAGTTGAAATTTCAGCATTTTAGCTGAAATCTAATTACTTGTGAAAAAGTCAAAACTCTTAGACATATCTTTCATGAATGAAAATTAATAAAGGCTATGTTCTAGATACTGCCTTCTAAAGCATCTGTCTTCTTCCAGAAATCACTAAATCACTCCATATGTCCATATATGGCATAATATAATTCCTCCAGACCCCTACCCCAAAGCTGGGGTCCTAGATTTATATGCTTTCAAACCAGATTAGGAAAGATTACCTGTATGTCAGATTATTTCTTTTCCACTTGGGATTCCCTGGTGTGAACACATATTGTTCTACATCAGGTACACCACATCTGGGTTTTTTCATCACCTCCAGTGTGTCAAGATCAGGTTTTCCAGTCACTTGTAGTCCAAAGAATGACTGCATTTCCTTGAGTTTTTCAGTAAGGGGGTTTTTACCACGGCTTCTTAAATGGGAATGATGATCCTTTTGAAGGTCATAGAAATTCTGTAGATAACTCTGAATCAGAGAGAAAAAAAAAAAGAGCATTGTGACTTATCAGTACTGTCTTTGGTCACACTTAAATTTTCTAAGTAATCTTCAACTATTCCCATATCGACATGCCCTGTGTTTACCAGGATCAACAACAACCTGTTTTCTTCAGTACAGTTTTCCTATAGTTTTATGAATTTGTTTTTTCACTGATGAAATATATCAATAAATGTCTTGAAAATATAATACTTACTATTAATAATCAATTCTACATTATTTACTCTGCTCAATTACTCTAACAGCAAAGCTTACAAGGCAGCTTATAACTGGTCTCATCTGAGGAAATTGAGGCTGGCAGTGAGACTCCACACAGCCAGGACTCCCACCGAAGCACGTGACTACTGCTAGAGAGTCAGACTTGGCAAATCATCATACCTTTTATTTTTAGCTACAGAATGTGATACTAGAAACTCAGGCCTTCCTACTAAATTTCAACAATTTTGTCTACAACAAATTATGTTGTGTCTATGTGCGTTCCTTTTTTTCAAAATATTCTATAAAAGATCTATTCAGCCAAAACATGGAAAAACATGACTGCTCCAAGAAAGTTTCCTTCCTTATGTTATTGCGACCGGTCATATCACAAATTTCAAAGCACATTCTGAAATGTAAATTACTGCTGAGTTTGACTGTTGCTGCTAGAACTCATGCTTCAGTAGTTTTGTTATTACTTTACTGACAATACTAAAAGTGAAGTATGCAATATTCAGATGACTTCTGGGTAAGTAAGTTCCACATAATTTTCACACATTTTCTAGGTTGGTAGGAGAAGCTTTCTCTTGAAACCTCTGCAAAATTGTACACCTTTAGTTTCCAGCCATATTCCATGAATTGCAATTATAGTTACCTGTCAGATTACTTTATATTACCTTATATAGTGCATATTTAGATATGCACTGAAAAAAATACTTACCTCTACAAGCTGTAAGGTTTTTCCTTCATCTTCTGCTTCGGGAGCCACAGGAAAAGCAGAGGAGACAGCCACACAGAGCGACAGGAGAACTGCAAAGGTCTTCATCCTCATCTAAGGTTGTCTGCCTCAGTTTCACTCCTGAGCTACTGAGCACACTTCTTAGCTGTGTTTATATAGCTGATAGTAAAACAGTGACAGCCTGACTCATGCTGTATAATATCCTCTGATTAGTAAAAATGATGCATAGCAGTTTCATCATCAGATAGTGACGCAAGGTGTTTAACTAATGTTAGTATCCTTATTTTGCCTGAGCCTTCTGGTTTAAGCAATTTTATAGCATGTTTAACAAATAAGGAAATGTTTTTCAGGTAAAATGTGGAGCTATATTTCATATGTTTCTTTTGAATCATGAATTTAGACTATTTATAGCGTAAGGTTTTGACAAACTGGAGAAATAAAAAGAAGTATCGTGTAAGAGCAACACAACATATTGTATGATAATTAATCAAATTATATGACATATGCTACATATGATTTAATCTTAGACTATAGAATATTATGTAGCAATATGTAATAGCTAAATACAAATGACAGTACAAAGAACTGATCTTATTTAGGAATAACCAGCAACATAACTCCAGGAGGACTGTCATCAGTTACCTAACAGTTCTATCTAAAATAATCTTATGATGTTAGCAGAAATGAGTGCTAAAATGATTCAACATTTTTTTACTGATATTAACAAATGCGGTCATGCTACTGGAATGCATAATCTGGGTTTCCATTTTTATGGTAAGTAACATTTCTACTCTTGCCAGCATGGATAAGGTCTCAGATGCAACAGTGTGTTTGGATTCAGGAAGAACAAGATGATGGGAGGAGAAGACTCCATGCAAAATAACAGGAATTTTCATGAGTGTGGAAAAGGAAGATTAAAGTGAGCATTTTCTGTGTTCGCTGTTTCATGGAAGGAAGAGTGAGAGGAACCATGATAAAAGCTGGTAAATATAAGAAATATTTTTAAAAAATTCAACAGTGTACAGTCTCCAAGACTCTAGAGTGGTCTTAAACAACAGTGATTAAGTTTAGACATGAGGTTTGGGGTTCAACTGCCTGAGCATCAGTGTTATTTGAAATTCTCAAGGGAATCACACCTGATCTCCAGCTGCCATGGAAGGATGCAGGTCTCCACAGCTCCTGTGTCATGGCAGCCAGCCCTGGGTGGGTGTCTCAAGTACAGGCAAATGAGTAATGAGGTGGAATCTGCTTTAAGTGTTTTGTTGTATAGATATCTGTAAGTTATTTAGGTCTCCAAGTTCCCATTCAACTAACCACATGACACGGATTTCTAGATGAGATTAATTGCTCTTTATACTACATTGACTGTATTGGCTGGATCCCTAATAGTGATAAGAGAAGTTTAGATATCCTGGACACATATGGTCTATGGTGTAGACCCCTAAATTGAGGATAACATTTCTTACTGTAAGCACCAGAGTAACTGGCCTAAAGGGAATATGTGTTTGCTAACTCTGCAACCTGTCAGGTACAGGCTGGACATCTTTCAGGATGGTTTTGGTGTTTCTGTCCTTACTGGAGGTAAACAGTCTGCTTGTAAACCTTAAGACAGAAACTGTAAATGTTATTGTGAGAGGGAGAAATACAAAGAAATACCATTATTTTAATTATGCTGGGAAATTCTTCATGTACTTTCCCAAACATCATGAAAAATAATGTACTCAGCATGAGATGCTACACTCACTGTAGTGTAGCACCTCCTGATCATATCTAGGTTCAACAGATCGTAGACCACTCCTGGGAAAAGCAAATTACCTTATACCTTCCAATGTGAGTCACATAGCTTGCCTGGAGTGGTTGATTGAAGCTAATACAGAACACTTCAAAAGCAGAAGCAACATTCCTGTGCTGGCATTGGAAATGACTAGGAAAAAAATTTTTCGAAGGGTGCAGCTGTTGTAGATGTAAAAAAAAATCAATTTCATGGTTCATAATCAAAGAAAACTTAGTAATTGGTTATTCTTAATCCATCTTGATTTTCAGATGTACAAAAAAATTCTGTGTGTTGGAAAATTCTCCAAAGACTTGGTTAAAGTTCACATGATTCTGGGATTTGTGAAATGCTGCTTAACATCTTTAACTCTGTTTCTACTCATTTCCCTATATGTGTTTCTCCTTTCTGTGTTTCTATATGCTAGTTTATATAGTTTCTGATTCAGTACCTTAATTTCTCTTTTTTTTTTCCATAAGAAGTAGTTAACTTCTTATTTCTTCTATCTTTTTATTATCTGAAGGCATCATAGGCATATTTAAACATATACACACAAAGAAGAGAAGCAAATTAATCAGATGCATCCAATGGCTGAGACAGAAACATAAGGAAGTCGTGTGTTGTGGCTTTCATAGAGAGTTTCTTCTGCCTTGCAGATTTCTGTGAAGGGTCTATGGCCAAATTTAAATGTGATCAAGAGGGTACTGAGTTAGGCAGCGGGTCAGAGAGGACGCCTGGCTGTTTTCTATGAAACTTTAAATAAATTAATTTCCAAGGCAGCCAGTGGAAGGACTAGAAAGTCCTGGACTCCAGCACTAGCTGTGGGAATTCTGTGCATTTGAGGAGTGAAGAACTTTAAGCAGCATCAGGAAGAGGAAACAGAAGCAGTAGCTTCTTGGTAATTTTCATGGTGTTGGGCTACAAGGTCATGTTCCATTTCACCATCTGCATTGACTTCCTACTGCGTGTCCTTCAGCACAACTCCCTTGAACCCACATTCAAGGGAAGGGCAAACTTCAGTCATCTGCTTTCCCATGGTGTGGCAGCTAGCACAACACCACCTTCTCCTTTTCAAGCACTTGCCTTCAGACAAAGGCTCAGATCCCAACAGAATGAGACATGAATTTGCCAAAAGGAAACTGAGACATCCTCAGAGGAGGACGTCTCATGAGAATTGTTACTGAGTGCCAACTGGTATCTACACATTTCCTCATTTTTCTTGTTGGACTATTGTGTTGCCCCTGCCTCTGACTGCCACAGTCTGTGCTGACCTGTCACTTAACCCCATTTCTAGTTATTTTCCTGTGTGAGTGGCTCTATCCTGTCTGGGGAATCTCAGTGAGAGCCTCTGGGGTGGGGCCAGGGGCTGGAGACCCATGTGTCAGTGGTGCTGTGACTGGAAAGACGCCAGGGTGCATGCAAGTCCATTGGGTACCTATGTATATGTGCATGTACCTATTGGGATACAAGCACAGCCTCACTGCTGGACCTGGAGCCAAGGAGCTGCAGAAGCCTCAGTTCTGTCAGGGTACCAGATCTGGACAACTCCAAACACACTGTCCCTGCCTGGAGTTTGCTTAAAATCATAGGAATTTAGAATTATAGAATGTCTTGGATTGGAAGAAACTTTAAAGGTCATCTTGTTCCAAACCCTTTACCATGGATAGGGACACCTTCCACTAGACCAGGTTACTCAAAGCCCCATCCAACCTGGTCCTGAACACTTTCAGGAATGGGACGTCCACAACTTCTCTAGCAACCATTCCAGTGCCTCACTACCTCCAAGTAAAGAACCTCGTCCCAAGATTTAATCTAAATCTTTTGTATTTTAATTTTAAACCATTTACCCTTGTCCTATCACTATCTGCCCTTGTAAAAAGTCTCTATCCCTCTTTCTTATAAATTCCTTTTAAGTACTGTAAGCCCACAATGATGTGTCCCTGAAGCCTTCTTTTCCCAGCTCTCTCAGACTGTCTTCATAGCAGAGGTGTTCCAGAGCTGCTTACATGGAAAATCTCCATGTAACCAAAGGAGAGAGGTAATCGTTACACTTACCTATCCTCAACAGCTCTTCAGAGGCAGTTTTTTTCTGGACCAAAAGCATCAGTGCCTTGCTTACCCTGAATCACCCTGCTGGGTCTGGTATCTATCTGCTAAGCCACTGCTAAGGAAGAGGACATGGCACAGACGTTAAACCAGTGCTTTCAAGGGTTTTTCCAGTGTACACCCAAGCAATACAGATTTGTGTCTCCCTGTATTACCAATAACCCTGCTTTATTTGCACAATTCTTCCTCAGGAGAACAGCATCCTTGTTCCTTGTGTTGAGACAAGAGACCTCAAAATGTCACTTTTCTAGGTACTCTACTGACTGTTCCTTGTTCACTAGGTCTGCACAGGAATGTAAGTACTGCCAGAGGTCCACCCAGCATTGTTTCCCTTTTCAGCATTGACTGAAAAAGACATTTAGGCAGAGGTGTTAAGGGGAGACATATTTCCCCAGAAGAATTTCCCAGCCTTGAACAATTTTCTGTCTCATTGACTTTGGTTTACTTTGTACCTCACTTACCTAGGACTCTTGAAGCTATTTCCCTTTTCCCATAGTATCCCTTGGCAACATGTTCTAATGACTTCCACCCACACCCCTGACTGAATAATGAAAAAACAAATTCATAGTGTGAATCATTGTGGGGTTTCCCTAAATCAAGTCTCTCACTACAAAATTACTGTAGAAAAGGGAACTTTGATTGATAGTTCTGTAATTCTACTGTTACAATAATGAAAAGCAGTACCCCATAATTCTAAGAAATGTTTACTTTTACAATTTGTCACAATGATGTTTGCAACTGCTTTCTTAGTAACAGGTGGCACTACAAAGCAGTCATCGCTCCCACAGGATGTACTTTTATGTCCATTCTTTGCTCTTATGTATATCCTAATCTTCTAATGTCTTTCCAATCTATTTTGAAGCAACAAAATAAAATCCTTCTGCAAACCTAGAATATTATCCTGGAACAAACAATTTTCCTTGGAAGATGTTGCTTTTCATGTGAAATGTAATGTGTCAAAGATGTAAGTCATGTCATATGAATGAATATGTGCAGCAATATTCTACTGATTGCCAGATATTTGCTTGAAATTAGAGGGTTCATTAGGAGTTTTCCCTTAATGAGCTGAGTACATTTTAATACTGAGATGAAAAAGCCGAAGGCAAGCCTCCAAATCAGCCATCTTGAAGTTTGCACAAGCTGATAGCTTCATCTCACCCAGTGTTAAACATTTCCTTTATAGAACTGCTATTGGTACTGCTCCAAGGGAATGATCAGTCACTCGGTTTACAAATTGGGGCGCTGTGCTGGGCTGTGTTAGGAGCACAATTTTATAGTTCAAACCACTCAGAAGTCCAAAGGCCACTGTGATAGGGCTCAGAATGACTCTGAATCAGTTCTAAGTATCCTATTGTAGAAAAAAATTCAATGTGACCAGTTCCACATTGGGGCAGTGCCTGAGTTACACCTCAGTGACTTGCACAGTATCAGACATGGCATCATCAATGATTTCAGTTGAAGGAGAAGGGAAGGAGTGCCACTTTCCATGCCAAGAACCTGTTTCCTGAACACAGGACAATCAAATTACTTTCTTCATCTTTGCAGTTGGGCTATTGCCTGGAATGGGAATCTGGTCTGTTGTTGCAGGTCATGATTTCCCTGATGGCAGATATGGGCCTTGGGATGCTCTGCAGAACCAACCTTGCCAACTTGAAGCCTCTAAGCTTGGTAGTAATCACACAAGCAGTGCAGATGTAAAACTTTTCCTGATAGAGGCAACAAGAAGAGATCAATGTCTTCACACTGATCTACAGAATAAATCTGCATATTTCCTGGGGATCTGCACCATTTGGGACATACTAGAACTCCTATAGGTTCACAGTCCTATATGGCACAAATGCCAAAATATGCCATGAGACAGCTACTGCTTGTGAACCTGCAAAGGCAGTTTTCTTCCTGGCAGCCAGATGGAAGTTCAGAGGCTGCCAGGGAATAATCTGGAAACAAAGTCTGCTCCTTGACAGTTTTAAAGTATTTTCTCTGCAATATCAATGGTACCTAAGACATGCACCTTTGCATTTCTGAGTTGTCTTATGCACTTCTGGACCCACAAATCTGCTATTTCTCTCACCAAGAAAGTGCTTTTTTCCCCCACAGCATCTCTATTAACCAAACATCTCACTAGGAGAAAGTTCCTGCAAGCAGTATTTAAATGAACTCCTTTTAATCGTATTCCATTCTGCCAGGACTTATCAGCTACCTTTGTCTGATTTACTTAGGTGGTAAACTCTCTGCTCTTAGTCTGAGTGTTTAAATCACTACACAATGTCTTTCAGTTCAGGTCAGCACCACAGACCTACCTTGTTTGATAATGTATTTGTAATCCTGCCAAGAACAGTATCAAAGGTCATTCGTCTCTTCTAGGCAGGATGAGTGAGTGAAACCAAGAAAATCAATAAATAGTAAGAAGAAGAATTTCTAAACCAAACAGTTTTTTTCCTGGGTTAGATAGTGTTGAGACTTCCATGTTGGACCTTCTGGATTGCGTCTGATGGTCATTCTATAGAGTCCTTGAAAAGCAAAAGGCAAATATATACGTTCAGATGTAGGCAGACTGTCCTCCAAGACAAGACGGTGAAAACCACAACAAATGAGACTATTATGTATAAAACACAGAAGGAAACAAAGAAATTTTTGTGATCTGAATTCAAGAGTCACATGATAAGCCTGTTCCTTGTGAAGAGACTTTTGTCTTCACCCAAGTTCCTATGCAAATAAAGGTAGCAGTTTGCTAGACCATGGAAAAATCTGTTGTGTTTAGACGACTGAGAAAAGTATAACTGAAATGCTTGAACGAAATGTACCACAGAAAATGAATGCATTTAACTTAGAGCCTAGGTCTGGAAGTGTAACTTAGAAGAGCACAGTATATTGAATACAGGTCAATCAACTTCAGTTCAAAAGCCTGTGTTCACTCAAATGGTAAGGCTGTCTTGTTAGTGGTACCTGAGATTTTTAAAATAAGAATTGTGAAGAAAAAATGATACTAGTATCTGACACTAAACCAGCTAAACTATATTAAGACAGACAGTACGAGAGTCAGCTAAGCTCTACTTCTGCCACAGATCTAAGACTTCATGTCCACAAATAGTATGACTATCTGTGTGCACAGAAATAGGGAAAGAAGGAACTCCAACTAGTCAGAAATCCTAAAAGAAATAACTAGTTGGATAAGCATGTGATAGCCAGAAAGCTACGAAGCAATCATTAAAGGTCTAGGACCAGTCAACTTTGCTCTGAGAGCTATAATCTCATCTGAAAGACAATATTTCCAAAAGAAAGTTGAATAGACCAGGGCTGGAAGAGATCATCCCATTTCAAATACTATGGTCTCATACCGCTGTCCACAATGGAAGTGATGTGCAAGGCACAGACAGCATAGAAGAGTGTCTGTAGTAGGAACAACAGAAAAAAACTGATTCAAGCCAGAACGGTTAGAAACTTCCTTAAGGAACAACGACAACAAAAAAAAAATCTATAAAGTGTGAGCCAAGCTGTTCATGCACCTTTGTAACTTAGGTTATTTTAGCTGAGACCATGAACTGATTAACTCTTGCAGCTGTGGGACCAATCAAAAAGCCATACCAGAAACATGAAGGAAATACAGAATTAGAAAACAAGAACAGTACAAGAAAACTAATAAGGAAGAAATAAACAGCACAGAAATATTTCCTGCTAAATTCAATAGAAACTTTCAAGTTACAAGCCTTGAACCTGCTTCTCTGACTTCGGCAACATCAGACACTGTCCAGAGCTACTCATTTCCTTTTCTTGAGGTGCTGTGATTAAACCTAATCGTTTTGACTCTAGTTCTGTTTGGACAGCAAAGCCTTGTTTACCACCTCTACTGCAGGTGTGGCAGCAGTATTTATCTTGCAAGACTGACAGTGCCATTATACATTTTTGACCCTGATAGAATTCAGATAAAGATTCCTCAGTGACTGGAGTGCCCCATTTGAGTAGCCCTGCTACCAGGGGTTTTAAAACTGCATCAGAAAANACTGACAGTGCCATTATACATTTTTGACCCTGATAGAATTCAGATAAAGATTCCTCAGTGACTGGAGTGCCCCATTTGAGTAGCCCTGCTACCAGGGGTTTTAAAACTGCATCAGAAAAAAAGGTTGCATAAAGTGTGTTGAAATATCTCATTGCATTCTTGCAGTGCAATTTTATGCATAAATTGAATGCAATTGCCTTGTCCCAACAGGACTGGAGGTAATGGACACAAACTGAAACACAGGAGGTTCCCTCTCAGCATCAGGAAACACTTTTTTTACTGTGAGAGTGACAGAACATTGGCACATGTCGCCCAGTGAGGTGGTGGAGTCTCCTTCTTTGTGCAAAAACAGTATCTCCAAAAGCCACCAACAGACTCAGTAGCCCACTCTAGGTGCCCTACTTGAGCAGAGGGGGTTGAACACGATAACTTCCAGAGGCCCAACCAGCCTCAGTCATTTGGTTATTCTGTGATTCATGCAGAAGCAGAATCATATAGAAGAACTGTCTTTTCTCAGCTATTTCCCTTTCTCAGGGGAAGTTGTTGAATGAGGGGGAGACATTGGGTGCTGGGAGAGATTTTTTTACATGCATGAAAGAAAGGATACCTTTTATAAGGCCTTAGATCTTGCTAGCTGTCCATCTAAATACTTGTGGGCCCCAAATGATGCTTCATCATCACATAGATTATTGTCAGCAATATTGGACTGGCAGCTGGTTCACGTCTGCCCCTTGGGTCTAAAGAGCCATGAGACTGGCCACAGAGACCATCACAGGCAGAAAACATGGAGCACTTGGACAAATATGAAAAGGACTACTGGCCCCATCCCATTGCTTGCCTCCCTCTGATGAGAACTTTTGTCTCATGGTGAAGCACCGATGTGGAAATACCAACAATGTATTGTATCAATACAACCAGCTGTACCAACCGAGGCCCTCCGGAGCTGCTTTTAGTCACACAGCCCTCCCAGTACAGCAGCTGACCCTGCATCTCTTGTATCCCCAGGAATATTCACATCCCTGTAGCTTGTAGCCATGCTCCAGCAGCTGGCATTAAGACCTCTTAATCTCCTCAGCAGCCAATCTAGCTTGAAACTCACCCAAACACACGTGGAAAGAGCTCATCCACACAGAAGCCATGATTTGCTGAGAAGACATGACCAAATGTGCAGGGCATGACCAAAGCAGCTGACTGTAGCCTGTATGCACTCAACCAACCCCTCTCATCCACTAATCCCTCTATTTTCCCTTTCCTCTCCAATCTACCTTGATCCTTTCATTTCCTTGCCTTTGGTTTTTCCAGTAATCAAATTACAATAAACTTTGAACGTTCCCACAGTCCCCTTCGAACATGACATAATAAATTTTATGAAATCCCCAAATGCTCTTACCCAGGATATTGATCCCTATCCCCTTCTGACCCCTAAGGTGAGGTGATGGGGACCCTCTCATTGACACATGAGGATGGGTGTCCCCCATCCCATGGGTGCTCCCCAGGGAAAACGGGAGAGGAATAGAGGCAGGTCAGGGCTGTCTGGGTTTTTGCTACATGCCAATGTGCCCCTCTGCTTCTATGTCAGTGGAGATGAGCCTTTAATTGCAGAATGGGTAATGTCGAAACGGACAACAGTGGGGTAATCTGTTCCAAACTCTCTGATCAAACAGGGTTGTCCTAGAGCACATAGCATAGGAATATATCAAGAAATACCTTAGGGTAAAATTCATCACACTTAAATTTAGCCTTAATCATGTGCCCAACATTAACTGCCTCTGCAGCCAGTGAAAAAAAGAAGCACTTCCATCTCTCAGCACTCACCTCAGGCTGGGGGGGATTGCTCTCTGGAACTCCTGTATTTCTCTGTAACTATGAGCACTAGCTAAGTCTTCTTGCTTAGCTCTGAAATGTCTAAAACAGGTTGAAAGCAATCCTAGCTTTAGGAATAGAAATGCTCTTCCTCATGGACTCCTGGCTCCATGGCAGGGCTCTGTGTAGGGTGATGTACAGCAAGAAGAGCGAAAAGAAGATGGTGGAAATAATAAAATCAATCACAATTTTGTATCAAAAGTAAAAACTGCATTGTTGTTTGGTAAGCTGGCCAGTCTGATGTTCACTACATACATGTGTACACACCAATATGTTAAATACTGTTCTGTTATTTAAAGAAACACAGATTGTGCAGGGACTGAGGTCTGCTGACTAGTGCTGAAGTACCTGTACATTCTCTATATTTATAAAAGGAAAAGCTTTTTTTAGCACAGTAACAGTACATTCTTTCCAACATCATTATGGATTTAATTTTCTTAACATGGAAACCAAAAGCTTGTCTTTAGGAAGCGTGTAACTCTCTTCTTATTGACGTCAAACTCAAATTGCTTTCTTCCACTGAAGAAATAAAGGAAGTCTAGAAAAAAACCAAACAAAAACCAACCCAGATGAAGTACGATATTGCAGATAAAAAGATAAGCATACTTTAACAACATCCTCAAAGAGTTCAGAGCAACCTTTTGGTTGGGTACAATTATGCTGCCAACAGCATCTAGTCCCAGGTGTAATCTCTGCAAAACATGGCACAGTAGCATGGGGACACCTTCCACAGAAAACCAGCCATGCACATGATGTACCCCATGATGCACTCGATGAACCCCACAAGGTCACACCACAAAAGATGTATCCTGTTCATTTCTTCAGTTTAAAATATCTGCTCTTACACACCAGCTGTGCTGAACTCCCCCAGCAGGGTGCATTTCTAGCCACCTGTGGGCAGATATTGCACAGTCCAGGATGTGGCACAGAGCACAGCAAAACGTGAGCAGGTACTCGCTTGATAGATGCTGCCACATACCATGCAGGGAAGGAGAGGTTCAGCCTGGGCTAGTCACGTCCACACTGCCCTCTGGGAGTGAGGTCTCTCAGCACCACGTGTGAGACTCATTTTGGAGGAAGAAGAAAGATTTGGTATGAAACAATTAGCATGCATGGGTTTGGACGAGCAGCAGATGAGGAGCAAGGAGGTAACTGGGAAGTTGTGACATCTGGTAGTGTGAATGTATCCTTGAGTCTAGTCCAACATTTCCCTGTCTAAGTAATGTTCACCCTCATGCAGGAGAAGCTGGTGCCAACTGGGATTCAAACCAGGCCCTTTTTGTATCAGAGGGCCAGGCTGTGATAGCCTCACTCAGAGCAGGCAGACCTTATGTTATTGAGATGTCTTGAGTGTTGATCTGCATGGTGTGATGTGCACATCAACATGAATACAGACACATCTGTCCCTTAGAACTGGCCTTTCCAGACGTGCAGCTGTCACAAAAGGTATACCATCACTATTTTTCAAGGGGATAAAGTGAAGCGTCGGAGTGTTATGTGACTGCTTCAGGGTCTTGTTGGTCATCCTGTGGGTTCTGAGCAGCATGTAGAAGTGTCTCTCTCTGCCCAAACACTCCCAGCCCTATCACTCTGAGCATTTCATATAGCTTTTAGTAAGAACAGTTACTCACTTTCATGTTGAAAAACAGCATCAATTTTCCCATTAATTCCTGGAAATGTATCTCTTATCAGTAATGACTTCCAATCCATAGACTGGCTTCTTTTATCATAACTGGGAAAAATGATAAACAAACAGGAGTCAATGAAAACTTCAAACAGCTCTTGATTAATTCCTCTCACCTCATTTTCTTCTACCTATCAGCAGACAACCAAGTTCATTGAAGACTTTCAGTATCATTTAGGTAGTGTAGAAGGAGACACAATTTGCCATAAATTAATTATTACTCTGTTAGGTGCACTGGAGGAATTGCTTCTATTTACTCCACCTTCAGATATATCTAAGAATACCTAATATTGGAGCCATCACCATAAACCTGCTTTATATTTTTTCTAAGAGACCATGTCTAAAGGAGCGATAGATAATAGATTATAAAGAGATTTCTTTCATGTTATATCTCTGTAAAAAAGGTTTATCAGGAAAAATATGCTTTTTTTCTGAAGTTATAGACTATTTTAAGTCAATTTGCTTAAGTTACTTACAGAAAGCTCTTACATTTTTGGCGAACTGCAGTCTATCTATCAGTGCTGGAATAAGAAGGTTTGTGAAAGCTTTTCCCTTCTGATAATTTGCTCAGTGAGAGATTTAATGATCAAACTCTTCATCATCCAAGTTATGAGAGTTTGACCTAAAATGTGGAAGTCTGATCTTTTGCTTAAGCTAGAAATATGTGGCTGAATAATTACTCTAGCATGATCTCCGTATAGACAGTGATTTTGGCATTGTGGTGGAAGGAAAGAGAAGTTTTGTTATTCATCTAACAGTAATTCAGATTATTTACTGTTTCCATTACAGGAGCACCTGCTTTGGCTGTTAGAAATCTGTGTCCTGTAAGACAAACCTAAGCAGTAGGGATTGGATTGAAAAGAAAAATAATAACCATGGACAGCAGATAATTCTTTGCAGTACATGGCATTTATCAGCAACTTTATGAAACTATGTGTTAGTAACTGGAAAGTGGGTGACATTGTCCTTCTTACTCCACAGAAACATATTTGATATAAATAGTGAGCTTTGCCTGATTTCCTGAGCTGACTTGTGGAGCTGTAGGATGGCTTTTAAACTTAGGCATCTAGATGAAAACAAATAAACAAATAAATAAACAAGCAGTTAAATAGTTAAATCAACTAAAACCACCTCCTTTCAAATATTTTTCCACAGCCAGTTATGACAGTGAAAGAGATCACCAAAGGTGTCTGACTAATGCATCCTAAATCATGACAGGATATTGATCATGTGATTATGCCTGCTTCTATTTAGAAAAGTAGCACAGGAAATATTACCTCCAAAATTTGTCCACTATGAAGTAATACGTTTTTCTCTCCTTTCCATTAGGAAAAGCTGCATCAATTTTGGTAACATCCTTTGGAAAGCCCAGGGTGTAGAGTTTTTGGGGGTATCCAGGAAGTATAGTATCTCCTCTCACAACCCAGAATTCATTCCCTATTAAGAAAAGTTGATAACAACATGTTATAAGAATCTTCTTCTGGGAATCACACAAACCTTTTCATGAAAGCTAATGTTTACTTGAAAATAGTCATTGAAGTAATAAATAGCTGAAAATAATTCTAGATTCCAAAAAAATGCAATAGTTCTTCACATTATGTTTTTTGAAAACTGAAATGTCAGTCTTTCTTCATACTAATGTTAGTTTTCCACAAGCTTGCAAGAAGCATGTCGTATCATTTTTAAATTCAAGAGATAATTTCCCAGAAAAAAAAAGAAAACAATGACATTTATTTTGGCAGGGAAAATTTTTAATGTGGATATTAAAAAGTAAGAGAGATGTTCTTTAACATGGATATTATTGGATAATATTTTTATAATCTGTATGATTGAAACACACCAATTTATTGGACTAAATTAAAGTTTGTGGAATCCTACAGAAAAAACTTAAATGGTTTTGAAGCCAGATGCAACCTCCCTAGGCTGCTTGGGAAGACAATATGGGAAAATAAAAAGACAACATTTTACCTTTAAAAATGACCATTTCATCTTTTTCCGGAATTTCATATGCAGCATCAACACCAGGTGGCAGCCGTGGCCAGAACGAAGATATTAAATCAAAATCAACTGTTCTGACTGCTGGATGTTTGCGCCAAATATGCCTTGTGTAAATATAGAACAGGTTTTAAATAAAAGCAGATGTTCACACACATTAATATATGAAACCACATCATGGCAACCAAGGTAGTATTTATCTGACTAAGCCCAACCATGTACTCCGAGTTAGTCACACTACATTCACGGTAAACTCGATGTAAAGACAGTTATTTACATGGTGGGATTGCTCTCTTCTTGATGCAGACATGTAAAATAGGTCAGATGAACCCCTTTGTCAAAACATTTATTTCCCCTAATGCAGAAATGGAACTTAGAGAGACCTGTTCCACATGGCTGGTATGGGGTAAGACCTTGGGAACAAAAGCCCAATTTTCCTTTCCTTTTATTATTATCCTAAGTCCTCACTACAGGTGCTCTTCAAGCAGGTATTTTGTTAGGGCTGGGTAGTCCTCAGCTCTCTCAAAGCAAGGACAGCAAAGAGGGTGTGAAGTGTGCCAGAGGACAAAGCAGTGGGGATGGGAATCCTGAAGAGATATGTCTACTGCCACTGAAGACAGTCTTACCTATCTGAGACTTCTGCATGGGTTGACACAGGATTTTGGGTAAGCCTGCAGCTCTGAGGAGCAGGTGGGACTTTGTGCAGAGACATAAACCCCCTTCCACAGAGCTGGCGGGATAATAGAGATGTGAAAGCAGAGGTTATAAATACATTGTACAATTGAGGTATTTGCTGAAATTATTTCCTGCTGAAGAGCACTGTGTTGGCAGCAGAAGGATCACCAGAGCACAGCATGCCTGTGGCCATCCATAGGCACAGGACATGATGGATTGCTAAGTCTGGGCAGCTGAAACAGGGACAGTCACTGGCAAGGCTGGTGGCACCCTGCAAGGATCATCTGGTCACTGAGGACTGAATTCCTACCCTAAGAGCAGAGGCATTTCCATTACAGAGAGACACCCTCCCTAACCCTGGAAGGAGATGGACAGGCTCAGGGAATGATCCAGAAATGGGCCAGCTGAGCCAAGGGAAAGCAATCCCCTCAGGGAAATTTTGATGATGACTCCACTCACACAGTTAAGTGAGGTGTACCGGAGTGGGTGAGATGAATCCAAAAACTGGGTGCAGAGTTCTCCTGTGCAGCTTACACTTTGACAATACCTCTCTTCAGAAATAGCTTCTGGTACTTACAGCCCTCCTATAGCCTTTCAACTCTTTCTTCTCTTCCCTCAGTGTCTTCATGTGTACTAGAAGGAAGAAGTAACTTTCAAGATTGTAGGATTTAAATTATCATTGCTCATCTTTGTCTGTAGTGAGACGGCCATTAGAAGCCATCAAAACCATCTAGGAAGATATTGATGAAATTTATATAGTTTCCTGATTATCAACCTTCTCAAGTACATACTTTTGCTACCCTGTCAACCTCTTTCTCACTTTTTCTGATGCTATTCCCCATTTATCTCAAGAGATCAATCACGTAGAGTATGCTTTATGAAAAGAATTCCATAACCACAGAGATCTTCTTGGATGTTGTTCTTTGAGATGACTTTATTCAGAAATACCACAATATATAATGTCAATCTCTTGTTTTGGTTTAAAGACGTCAGTGTTAAAATTCTTTCTTTTAAAGTTTTCTTTCTGTTAAAGTTCTTCTTTTTTCAACCTGTGAAAGTGTCTGAGCAAACTCCTAGGACTGTCATTATCTGCCCCTCTTCTCGAATTAATGTTCTGCTATGGATGCATTCCCACAGCCCCACTCTATGCTAGCTGTACCAGAGAAAGACATGTAACACTGACAAGAAGTGTTAAAATTTGCTCCTTTCTTTTGGCAAGGTTATTGCTAATTGACAGTTTATGTATTTTAAAACTAATGAATAATGTAGTATAGAGAAAAGAGAAAGAACATCTCATAGATCCTCAATAGGATGAAACTAAGTTGGCATGTTGTGCAAAGCCAAGGGCTAAATTACTCAGAGCTTGAAACTGCCCCACTCTGCTGCCTTATGTATCCTCAGTGTCCTGGCCAGGCTGAACTCTGGTAGCACTGTAGGACCCCTGGCCAAAACCTGGAAGAGCAGGTATGTGCATGGGAATCTTCTGAGTTGTAAAGCTGCAGCTTCAACCTGTGCTGCCATGAACATTGCTTAACTCAGTGCCTTCAGCACCTCCTTCCTGGCTGTGCTGCAAACCCTCAGACCTGGCAGCACAAACCTAACCTCAAAAATATCTTATTGCTGACAAAGATGAGTGTGTGACCTACTTCTGGCTTTTACATAACAGTGGGTCTCCAGCGGGGTAATGCTGATTCACTGGCAGCATTCAGTGTTCAAGTTCCAGTCAGCTTGCACATGGGTCTATGTCAGTGAAGTCATAAAGGGATTTTTGCCTGAGATGTCATGTGCAAGGGATTGAGTCTTGGTCAACTGTGTACAGTCAAGAACTTAAAACGTAACAGGTTATTTTGTGTGTCTCTAATTTGCATGCGTGTCCTTGGATTCCAGGGAAAGTTCCTATTCATACAGGATTAAGTACTTGAAATTACATTTACAGATAAATTTCCCCTGCTGGTACCCATGAGGCCTTTAATTCCAGCAGTAATTTATGAGTTATACCAAAATCCTGGTTACAAGAAATCTTCTCTTGTTCACTAAGTATAGACAGGCAGCTCCCGGATTTCTGTTTCCAATGTTTCCAATCTCATCTGAACTATGTCTTTCATTTGCCAGAAACTTCATTGCTTTTCCCAAACCAAAAGTAATGTTCTTTCATTTCAAAGTTTACGACATTAACAAAGCAGAAATACAGATAGAAATTTTGTGGTTAACATATCTCACTAGTCCCCTTGTCTGTGTGAAGTCCATGGCATGTTGTCAACCGTTTCTGCTCCAGGCTACATTTGCTAGATTTTTCTTCATAACTAGGTAAATAGTGCTCATTTTGTGAGTTTAAGTTAATTAATACCTGAAGGTGGAGGAAGTATTTTAATTTTGTTGTTTGCTGGATGTCATAACTAAAAAAATAGTACTAATCTTATGCAGGAGAAATACTTTAATGTAATGTGAGTCATTGTACACATCAACAGTATTCTGCTTCTCTGTGGCTGAAATGTTCCTTTTGGTTCCTCCTCATCCGTTTTCAAGTCTCAGCCAACAACCAGAGCCTAAAAGCCTGATTTCTGAAGGTAGCCATCAGATACAAGAATGCATCTAGTTAGGATATCAAAGTATATAGGCATTTTTAAAAACAAAGGGAATTAACCCCATTAGTTATGTACATACAGTACTCACAAGCACCCTGCCTAAGCCTGGAGCCATCTAAAGTCCTTGGACTGAAATTTCATCAGGACAGGCTATGTACAGAGCAAAAGCTATTGAGAAAGACACAGGGAGATGTTGGGGCAACACCAGTTTTCCTGTGTCTCTGCCCTGCCTGGACTGCTGCCAGGTGAGCTCACCCACTTTTCAGTCCATGACTATGGAGCACCACTGCCCTTGTGGCAATGCTGAGCTGCTGTGTCCCTACTTGACTTTTAAGACATGTCCTGATTTGTAACGTAGGTTGGTTTTAGACCTGGCGTTAGAGGTACTTAAAGTGTATCTAGCATGGCACAAAACATGCATAAGGAGAACAAGGCAGAAAAGAGATATTCCAAGATCAAAAATTGTAGAATTGTTGGGTTAGAAAGGACTTTAAGAATAATCTTTTTCCAACTCACCTGTGGCAGGCTGGGACACTCTCCACTAGACCAGGTTGCTCAAAGCCCCATCCAACCTACCATCATCTCTGCTGTCTTTCTTTTTTCTTGTTTGCAAGCACAGCTGGACAGTGGGTCTGTGGGTGCACTGAGAGACACGTGGCTTCCTCTGGCACTGATGGATGGGTGGACAGGTGGTAGTATGTCTTTGATCTACTAAGACTAAAACTAAGTTGTCTTAGGGAACTACCCTGTGCAGAAGACTAGGAGCAAATTTTACCTCTGCCTAGTGGAGTTCGAGCTGTAGTAAAACAGGAATACTGTCCTTGTCAGTCATTCCCATCCTCTCTTTCTGCCCTTGCCAATTCTGTTAGAGAAAGAGTAATAGTGAGTCGAGTTCCTTGTACTATCACATCATCAGAGCAGTGCTGTAATAGATGGGATCAAATAGCTTCATAGAGAGGATGGACTACAGCCAAGCTGTCTTACAGCCCAAGGGTTGTTTAGAATCCTTGTGCTAATGTCTGCGAGGGGGACCCAAATAAGCAGCATGGAGGAAGCAGATGTGCTTTCCCCATGTCTCACCACTCATCCTCTGGAGGATTCATTTGTAGTAGTTACATAAAAATCCTTGGCTTTTTTCTTATCACATTGGCTTGTTTGTCCTGGGAAGTGGTTCTTGTTTGTGGTTTCTTGTCCAGCATTGTGAGGTGCCAGCCCTGACTTCATTTCCATGGCGCACAGTCACAGCTCAGAAGAGCTAATCCACTGACTCCCTGTGACCCTGTGATCATACCTCCATCACTTCCCACTCTGCCTTCGTGCTACCTCCATTCCCAAACTGCACACTTACCCTTCTCTCTGGTCTCTCATGTCCTGCTGTACCAATGACTGTCCATCAAAGCCACCCTCAGCAGCACTGATGCACTGGTTCTCTCAGCCAATTGCCATGTTCCCATCTACCTGTCCCCACCCCTGTCTTGAATCCTCTGTCCCTGTGCCGGGAGTCATGGCAGGTAAGGCCACAGACTCCATCTTTTCACATCACACACTCTTGTGTAGGATCTCCTTGTAGCTTTTATGCCTCCCCCACATTGTTCCTGAGTGTCTTTGCTTCCCTCCTCTGCCCCTTGGGTAATTTCTAATTGTCTACCAGAACTGTCCCTCTACTTCTCTGTAACTTTCCCCCCACAGACACTGAGTCCTGCTAAAAATGCTGGTGGATTCTGGTGCCATTAAGACTTGTGTGTGGTTGTAGCAGATGCCTTGTCTCCAGTGGACCAAATCAGAACACAAGAACTTCTAAAGTCAAGCAAAATACTTTATTACTCAAAAGCAACTTGATTAATAAATAGTTGGAGAACAAAATAAATTAAAACTGTACATTAGATTTTACATTTTAAAGTTTTAAATTAGAATTGCCAAAGGCCATCATTTCAGACTCAGATGCACAGGAACAGCTGAATAACACTGTTTAGAATCAAGAAACATGAAAAACTCTTTGTGGGGTACAAATATACCCCTGCACCATCACTTAGTATTTCTAGCAATTAAACCAGCTGTTGCTCTTCATTATACGGATCAGTTTCTTTTTCTTGATGTCAACCTCATACTGGTTTGATCCATGGAAAAAGTAGAAATATCCTAGAATTGGAAGGACAAAACATTGACAAATTAATATTTCATTTTTGTATACCTATTTTTACACACTCACTATCTTCTTGGTGATTTTAAAAAAATCAAGCAAAAGATTTAATATGTGTATTGAAGCATACATTTTTTTGACTTTGGTTTGTGGTTGTTGCAGTTTTTAAAAATTATATTTTAATTTATTTACCATTTTTCTGAAGGGCAGCATCAATTGGATGGCCAATCCCGTGGAAGTCAGCTGCTATTTTTCTTGGATAGCCTCTTTCCATTGATTGGGTATTTTCATTGAAACTAAATAAAGAAATTGCATGGAAATAGAAAATAAACATGTGATATCCAATGCTGAAACCAGATGGATTTTTTTACAAAATATACCTACTCTCAGCTGAAAATCCAGTACCCGCAAGCATTGTGACCTCACAGAGCTGTATAAATCCTGTCTGTGTGAATATTTACATCTTTAGTAGCTTAGGAAAATCTGTTTTCAGAATATCAGACTAAAATATTTACTTTCATTCCTTGAGACTGACCATAAGGCTGGATAGGGCTTATACTGAGTAATAAATAATTATTCAAACACAATTATTTTAGCATTGCAACACACAATCTATGATCACCTCTTAAGAGAAATGCAAACTTCAGGTGTAATAGCACTCTTTCAAGATAGTATTACAGATTAATTATTAGGTCAAGATTACGGCTTAGCTCAACTGTTCCTTAAGAAGTAAATATTTTAATTTCCTCCTATAACTTTCTTGATTGATTTGTCATTTATAAATTTCACAGAGCACTTCTGCTCCTTATTAACTACTGAATGAATACATGACATGACGACAAAGTCTCCTCAAGTTATATTTTTATACTAATTATATTACATTATATTTTTATAAGTTCACACTGCTTCTTAATGAATAAACAAAACTTATTTCCCCTTACTCACAGCCTGGTAAGAGTAAGTGAACACTCAGCTGTTACAGACCTTGTTCTATGAAAAGACCTGAGTAATTGAGTTTCAGCTTTTAGTGGCTGAGAAGGCTGACAAAAAGAGGACATGAACTTCCTGTACAAATACTCATATAACTTGATTTTAAAAGCTATTTTTATTATCTCTAGTACAGAAGAGAGAAGAACCTTACCTCCAGTACTTGTTGCCGACAAAGAAATAGGTTCTCTTGGTATTTTGGTCATGAACGGCTGCATCGATTTTCCTGACTCTGGTGGGGAAGCCCAGGTTCTGAATGGGCTTGGGGAAGTCTGAGTCTATTCTGTATCCACTGACAGCCCAATACTGGTAATCTACAGGAAAACAAAGAAGTTGTAAGGATTCTTGAGGAGTCTGATCTCCTTTTCGTCAAAGCCCCAGAGCTTTCTGTGTAAATGCCACCAAGCAGCACAGATGTCCAGCTGAAAACACTACCCTCTTAGGGCACACAGAAGTTTGAATATCTCATGGCTGTTGGATTTTCCACTTTTTGTAGTCATTAAGAGTATTATATACTCAATAATTAAAAGTCAATATATTTTTAAGTGTGTCATCTTTAAAAATGTATTTAGATAATGTAATGTAGCAATCAGTTTTGTCTCAGCCACAGTCTTCTCTCTCACTGACCAAAGGAAGTCTGTGTAGGACAGTTGTGAAGCAGCATTAGTTAATGGCAGTAACATAACTTTCAGAATTTAAATGGATTTAAATATTAAGAAAATCCTCTATTAGTGCTACTATTAATATTAGAGTTAGTGTGAATATTAGCATAATATTACTTTCATTATGATTAAAGAACATTAGTGGTATTTCTATAACTTCATGTATTCATAAAAAAACTGCTGGAAATATAAGAGAGGTACCTTTAAAAAATAACACTCGATCCTGATTGTCAACCTCATATGCAGCATCAAAGCCAGCTATCAGTGATGGCCAGAAGGAGAAGATGGTGTCGTGCTCAATTTCTGAGAAATATGGACTTTTGCGCCAGACATAGCTGATAGAAACAAAAATAGCAGTGTTTAATTTTTGAACTTCATTACGAGATCGGGGCCCATAAATGTACTTTAAATCCTGGTGTCTGGGTACTTGAACCAGTGTTCCCTATGAGGCAGAGACACCACCCATTTTGGGAAGCACTCCTTCACTCTGCCCTGCTCCCTCACAGATAGGTGCCCTTTACTTTAGGTTGTTCTGAGGTCACGAAATAGTTGAGGTTGGAAGGGACCTCTGAAGTTCATTTTGTCCAACTGCTTGGCTCAACCAGGATCACCTACAGCTGGTGGTCCTATAGACTTCTGCATTTGCACCCTGATGGTTTGTCCAGGACAACATAGGTTATCTGTGGTAGTGCTGACAATTGCAGCTTTCCCTTCAGCATGACCCACATAGGTAGGCACAGCTCATTTCAGTTTGGTTACAAATGTTAAATAAACGTTCCTGAGAAACGTTAAAACCCAGTTTAAGGAATAGTTGTTCTTTCCCCCCTCTTCCTTTAAAATTACTAAGTTTTTAAGCAACAATTCTTCATGTGTTTTAGAAGGGAAATCAGACCCACGCCATCAAAGGAAGCTTGTTCAATCAAAACACAACTACCAAGCCAAGTGAGTGAAGCCCTGGGCCTGATATGCTGCTTGCCCTCACCAAGCTGGATGTGCTCATCCAACAACCCACTACAGTGCAGTGTCAGAGCACGCTCAAAATGAGGTCACCCTGTAACAGCAGGGGCTCCCTGTAGACATTACCGGGCAGTGGTCTAATGCAGAATCCTAGGTCAGAGTGACACTAAAAGCCACCTTTTCCATACTTCCCTAGCCCACACATGGGACAGTGTGTTGAGGACAGTGCTTCAGGTGAAGCAGCTGCAGGCTGAGGAGTGACACTGGAATTATTCAGCCTTGCACAATTTTAATAAACGTGGACGATGATGCATGATGGCTTAAAACATTATACTCACTTGTCAGTAAGCCATGTTATTCACCCAGCCCAGGTGGGCTAGTAAAATGCTTCCAAGTTGGCTTAACACTTACAGGAAGAAATATCTTCCTTTGTAACCAAGGGAAGATAAATTCCTTGAACTGAACTTTATGCTGTGCCTTTGTGAGTCTCACAAAAAGATGTTGCTGGAAATGAAAGCACTCACCTGCCTTTGAAGAACAGTGTTTCCCCACGGAGTGTAGTGATAGCATCAAAAGTCAGATGAGGATCACAGTCATCTGGTCTTTGGGGTGGCTTGGAGGGTGTCATTTCTGTTGGTTCTTCCCTGGGAGACATTTGAGTTGGTTCCTCTGCAGGTATCATTTCAGTTGGTTCTTGTGGGGGAAAAGCTTTTGTTGGAAGTCCTGAAGATTCCCTGGGAGGTCCTTTGGATAATAGATAAGTGTGGAATTGGAAGGTGGAGCAGGGTGGTTCATGTCACAGCATTTCAAGTTGTACCATGTGAAGTCAAATGGATAGGAAGCTGTGCACATAACCACCCTTTTGTGGAAGATAAAAGGGTTTAATGTTACAGATAAGTATCAATGTTCCTCTGGTATCATTGGAGAAAGGTTTGTGGACCTTTTGACTAAGTGAAATGAAAACAGTCCAGAGATTCCAAATTGTGACAGCCACAAAAAACCCAAGAGATTTGCCCAAAAATAATAACAGGAAATTAAACCTCAGTATCATTCCTGTAGTAGGAAGTTCAGTTTACCAACAGTTAGCTGTTGGGCAAAATTAATTATAAATGGTTATCCATCATTCAGTAGAAAATGATACTTCTTACCATAGAGGGCTTGAATGCCATCAATATCATCCTGATGAAGTTGATAGTCCCTTGTGTCTGTGGCCATATATACAGGGTACATCAAAGCACCAAAAACGTTGGAATGACTGAGACCTAGTGAGTGGCCCAACTCATGAGCAGCAACGAGAAATAAGTTGAATCCTAAAAAAGATCCAGCACAAAGAACAAGCGCTAAATAAATTTTTGCATGACAACAGGTTACAGGTGCCATTCTCTCGTGATGGATACAATTCAAGGTCTTATAAAATGGCAAAATCTAACTATGCCCAAGTAAGAGCTCTCTGGCATCCTGAAGAAGAAATGAGTTTTGAATTATAGGCATTGATTTCTCACTAGAAAACCACTCTGGGAACAATTTTTGCCCATGTTGCAGAAATTTTCCAACAAGGAATCAAGGTTTCTTTAATGTTAATGATTTAAAAGCAGATAAGAAGGTTTTAGTCACCTGATCAGATTTAGGGAATAGTAAATGACATGGAATTTGCCTGGTAATTACTTCATAAAATCAGTAACATATAGCATAATCCCTGCACACTGCTGTAAACCAAAACAGTTCACTGTTATATTTAATTATATTTGCCAATAAATTCAAAACTTTTTTTTTCCTTTCCAGAATTTAAAGATAAATATCACTTTAAAATAGAAAAACTCAAACCCAAGCTAAAAACAAACAAACAAACAAATCTGAGAGGTTGTATTACAACTTTTAAGATCATTATCTGAGGGTGACAATTCCCTGTCTTTTGATGTCATGATTACCCAACATTGCTATTCCATGCTAACATTATTTCCTTCACTGCACCTCTTACTACAGTCTGCATTAAACTCAAGGGACTGTTGTGACTGCAGCCCAGATCAAAATTGCAGAACTGTTTTACTAAATTACATTGACATTTTACATCTCAGTAAATACTGGAACTACTGCCATAGGATATGTGACTTTACAGTATCTTCAAGACAACCCTTTCTAATAAAATAACAGTCAACACAATATTTAAGGTTGCCTACCACTATAGGAAGTAAATTTGGTCCAGTTTTCATCTTCGTCAAAATGGGCATCTCCTCCTATGCCACTGCCAGGGGGGTAGGCATGAGCCAGAGTTCCTCCTGGACCATCAAAGGAGTAGAAGTCACCGTGAACTAAAAATAAGGGGAGAAAAAAGAGATGTTTTTCATTATCTTGGCAAGAAAAAGTGACAAGTGCTATCACTCCCCATCACCAGAGTCCCCTTACATCCAGCTGCGAAGGAGATCATTATATCTGCTTGACCGCCATAGACTCTGGTGAACCTCAAAGGGGTGACACTGCTCCAGAGATAGAAGGCTCTTGCAATTGCTTCATCTACATCAGCTTGCAGCATGTCTGGCGTGTAGTTCAAAATCCTGTGAATTAAAGACAAAAGGAATTAAAAGCAACCAGATCACACGTGACTGGGACACATGGTATCAAGTTCGAATATTTTAATCAGTACTTCTTATTAGTTATGTGTCTCAAGTCATTTATTTTCAAAATATTTGCCTACATAGCAGATGCTTCCACAGTTTAATGTCTTTCAGAAAAGCTAATAAATATACTCTTAGTTGTATTCCTTCTATCCACTGAGTATATAATTTAATAGACTGTTAGCTAATATAAACTCCTATTGTGGTATTCTCATCACTGTTTGGAAGCCGCATTCAAGTCTCTTTCATCCTGAGTGGAACTTTCATATGGAGAAATACAGAAATAAATAGTAAAGACCCTGTTGACATTATTTCTGCCTAGCATTCACAAAGCTTCCCAGTGGTGTGGAGAAAACACTCTTTAATGTATGTTACCGATAAGTCACATCTTCTTTCTTCCACGTGGGGCTGTGTGGGAAGGCACTGTATGAACGGACGTCTGGCATTCCACATCTAGGCTGCTTCATCATGTCCAGTGTCTTATGATTCAGCTCCCCAGTCACCTCCAGCCCAAAGAATGTCTGCATCTCTCGTATTTTGTCAGCCATGTGGTTGAGGTCCTTCGCTTTAAACAGAGAATGTTTCTCTTCTTTAAAATCATAGAAGTTTTCAAGATATTTCTGATAGGGAAGAAAAAGCAACAGTTTAGAATATAAAACTTCCTTTTCAAATACAGAGAGCTGATAATAAAATATTCCACATCATTAATACATCATTATGTTCATTTTCTCAATAAACTATTTCATCAGTTCGGTCTGTAGTCCTTACCTTAGCAAATTGCATATCTTCTTTTTCCTTTTCTGGAGCCACTGGAAAAGCAGAAGAGCATATAACATGTAATAATTCAAGGAAAAGAATGATCTTTGTCTTCATCTTTGTCTCCCTGTCCTACCAGCCCTTGCTAGAAGACCTCTCAATCTCTTCTTCCTCTGTCTACGACTCACCAGTGTTTCACTATTTATATCAGAGCTGTGCATGCTGGAGTCAATAACGGCATGACTCAGCTTATAACATCCTCTGATTTTCCACAGAAACACAGAAAACAAATTTGGGTTTAGAAGCAAGCAAACACACGACAGTTTGCCTTGTCCAAAACCCCCTGATTTCGCAATCATATTATTGGACAGTATGGTGTTTTTTTCTTCATTCCTAAAGTGGACTGGACAAAAACCACCTCATTTTTCAGAGGTCCTAAAAGGACCTGACTCTTTCTGAGGGACAACAATCTGTAATTCCTCCCACTACTTCATAAGGGACCTCCAGAAACTGCCCTTCAGTTTTCTCAATGTGGCTTCCATGCAGGACCTGAACATGTCAGGGAAGAACCCCTTCCTTTAGCCTATCTTGTCCCTGATAATTTTAGTGACATAGCCTATTATAGAAGAAACTCATTTCTCTTTTCTTGAACCTGATGTCCCAGCATTGTTACAGAACCATTATTTGTGCTGCTAACTGGTCCATATAATTATGGATCTATGGCCTCATCCCCTTGTTCTTCCACACCACAATATGAAAGTCTCAGTAGAGCTCTCCAGATCATATAACCCAGTCTGCATGGTCTATTAGTTAAGGCTGGTTTCACAACTAAAAAGAAATGGCAGAAATTGTCCTAGAGAACTACAGGCACCTTTGGGATGAAAGGGTCTTCAGCAGAACCTTTAAATAAATTTCTCCAGCATCATATGGAAGGTGATGAGGATTTTTGCCATAGATTCCAAGTTCCCCAAGTTGCCAGAAGTCCTACTTTAAGGTCCTATGCCCTTTTCTGAACATGGTGCACTGCACTTTACGGAGGGATTGCAGAACCACTGTCACTCAAATCTCTATTGACTGTAATTTCCGAGACATCCATCTTTGGAAGCAGAATTCTCCTGTGTTGACTTAATGCCCACATGCAAGTTCAAAAAGAGGAACATGAGCTAAAAATAATCCACTTCTTTTTGAACATGAGAAAAAGAAGAAAAAGGAACCACTTTTCCAGTGAGAGCAAACATATTGGAGACTTCATAAAAACAATCCTAGCACCACAGCAGCTGAGCTCTGCAGTCTGTGAGATGGCCTGGGGAAAGGCATGGCCTTCTTCCAAAGGAAACTGGAGTTGAACAGCCTGGCAGGAGTCAGGTCACATTTTATGTGTGACCGAGGTCAGAGCCCAGGTCCCTGAACCGCTGAGTGAAGTGGTACAAATGTTTACATCTAAGGCTGCAGCAGGATGAAGGTGGCTTTGCCAATAGCTCACTGCTGCTGTAATGGGGTCATCCTGTTCCTCCCATCCTGGCTAGTATTCTTGCTGTTTTCCTGTGCCCTTCTGATACCAAGTGTGTCTTCTTTAAACCAATCCAGAGGGCTGAAACTATGGCAAACCGTCCAGAAAAATAACCCCAAGTCCATTAAAAATAGTTTGCTGCTGAAGTTAGCAAATGCACTGGCAACCTAAGGGGTGAGAAGAGCCTCCATGAAGGAGGGGTGGGTTATCACAGATGGGAACAGGGATGCAGGAAGGCAACCAGGAATGCTGGGAAGCTAGGACCTCTCCTTTTGTCAGCAGCAGGATTTCTCCTGGAAGAGCATCCCAAACTGCATTTGTAGAGTATGATGTCTGCTTTTCCACACAGAAATCCGGACAAAAAGCACGGTCATTTTAAATGATGTGTTTGTATCTCTGCTCCTGGCAGCAGCAACTTGCATATGGCACTTATCCTCTGCTTTCAGCTAAATGTTTTGTAAACACCCTATTTGCTGTGTCCAGGGGCAAAGCAGTCAGAACATGAGATGCAGTTCATCTAGCTGGCGAACATTTTAATGAGCCTTTTGGATGTTTAGGAAGCTTTTCTTTCTCAGTGACTTTTGCATGGCTGCCAATAGGCATGTTACAGCTCCAGCTGTTGGTTTGCCCTTCCAGAGCCTGTTGCCTGCATGCTCGAGCTGACATTTATGGAGTGGCTGGTTAGTGCTGGGAGAAAGAGCTGTATCTTGCTTTGTGTTTGGCAGCACAAATGAAAAAAATTCACTGCTGAATGTTCTGCATGGCTCTGAGATGTGCGAGCAAGTGTGATATTTGCACATAGATCCAAGAGATGACTTATGTTCTTATGCTGAACCCTAAAACAGCAGTCTTAGTGTTCAAACTCACGTGGATATTCAGTCCTAGGTTTAAGTATTGCAGGATAAAAATAAGAGCTGTGTTGTAGCTTTAATCTGAGGTTTAAGTGTTTGAATATTATACTGCTAGGGGACACAGTGAAGATTTATTGTCAAAGATGCAGCTCAAATTTAAATGGAGTGAGCTGAGATGACTACATCACATGACATTCTTCCCTCACCTATAGGTCGACTGGTTGATGAGTTCTGCCTCAGGGGTGCCCAGAAACACTTAATCTTTGACAAGGCTGAGCAGGTCAGGTGCCTGTTTCATGCCTTGGCCCCATAAGTAAAGAGATGCTGCTATTCCCATCTGTCCTGGGAAGCTGGCCCCCTCTGTGCCCTGAAGTCACTGTTGTCCTTCAGCTGGGTTGGAGACCATGCAGATGTCAGCAGGGGTGACTTGCCAGCTTATGCAGCAGCAAAGCAGCCAGAATAGTCCAGGAATACTGCTCATTTCTTCCCTCAGCTCATCGTCATTCAGACTCATACGTCCTATACCGCCAGCAGTTAACCACGCACTCAGGGGTAAGAGCGGGTGCTTTCCCAGGAAGATCCCTGCAGTAGAATAGAGCATTTCACCAAAAGCCTGCCAACATCAAGGGCAATATTCCTCCATCACAGAACTGTTCTCTGACAGTGCAATTTGTATTATCCTGTGGGGTTTAGTCCAGGTACCAGGGTTTTTAGCAGATTTGTCAAAATTCTACCTGGGAATTTTGCCATTTCTTATTTTTATACTGTTGAGATTCCATCCAGAAATGTCATTCCAGTTCTTCTTGGCACTTCTGATTGTAAAAAGAAGTGGAAGGATATTTAACGTAGTCATGTAAACTATTGTCATTAACTGTATAAATAACAGCAAATGATGTCAAAAGAAGCTTAAACTAACTTACATACACACACACGCACACTATGATTTTACTTCCTAGATTTTTAGAAGGATCTGTAGATGTCTCCTTTCCCACCTCCCCTTCACTCATGCTGTTTCTAAACTCTCCCTCTTTAACCTACTTGTACCAAAGAAGCAGGATGTGTTATGAAGGTCTTTGACATGCCCAGACACGGAAGAAGCTACAGGTTTCTTTCACTTAAATAGAATTGGGAGATAAATTCATGCAAAGAGAGTTGGGGACTTGAAGAACAATAACTGAGCAGGAAAAGACACAAGCCCTTTATGTCATTATATTAGCCAGTCTTTAATAAATAACAGCTGGATTGTAGCACATAGATGGTTGGGGGAAGGAGGCAAGCAGAAAATTTGTGACACGGAAAAAAGTAGGTCTGCTATTAAAAGACTCAGGAAAACCAGAAGATATTTACTGAAAATGAAACATTTTCAATTTCTTTCTGCAAGACAGTATTTTGAGAGTATTGAAACTCAGCCTGAAACAGGTATTGACTTGAATTCCAGTATTTTGCCTGTATATCAATATACTTCCATTTATCAGTGGAATCCCTTCATCCTGCTTTTATAATATACAGCTGCTAATAGCAATATTATCAGTCACTTTTCTACTTCATCTAAGCATTTTGTCTAGGTTCCATTCTAAACTGAGAGATAGCACATAGAGGCATACTCAATAGCTGATTTTAATTAAACAGGAATTTAGACATTTTTTATATCTGTATCCTCTAGTATTACAAGCAATAACAAAACTGAAATCACTTCCCTAGTTGTATTTAGTGTATAAACAAGTTTTGTAAGTTGCATGTAATTTCCTCTCAGCAATGTCTGACTTGGTAGCTTGGAAGGCAGGGTCATAGAGTGATTGCAGTCCATTGGTGTTATATCATCCATCAGTGAACAAGAGGTGTGACAGAATCCAACACCCAAGAACTCTGAGGTTTTCAGGAACTAAACCGGAATAAAAAAGTTGGAAATTATAGCGCCTTTATTTCATATGTGGCAATATATTGGGGTCATACTCGGAATTTAGCCTGAGCAATGGGTGCGACAGGAAGCACTGTGGAAGACTCAATTAATTCTACTGTTTCCTCTTTACCATCCATGATATTCAGAGTGTCACTGTCCTAACACACCAAACCATTGAGGTAACTGAAATGTGGGCAGGATCCCACCTTTCCTTCTGAAGGGGAATGACCAGTAAAATCTTGCACTTCTCTCTCCTCCCACGCAGTCTTTTATGGTCAAGGTCTTAAACCTGTGCGATTCATTCTCTTATAAAGGATATGAACAAGCTGCCAGATCTCTGCTTGTTAGTTAAGATGATGGTTATTTAGACTCAATCAGATATACTGTGGTTTCTTGGATGTGTAGAGCAGAAGATAAATTCACAGAAGACGATTTCACATGTATGGGTGGTCATCCCGTCTCTTCAAAACTGCTTGAACAGTTGACTTAGAAATCTCCATTAGCCATATGGTTAATATATTATATACTAATGTAATATGAACTTGACTTTGAACTAAGTATTAGGAAGAGAAAAGGAACTTTGCCATGTAAAGAATCTCCTAACTTTTCTGAAATTCCTTTTGATGTGAACTGGATAAAGGTGACAGCATTTCTAATTTGACATGGAAGCCCTAAGATATTTAGCTGGCATACTATTGATACATGAAACAAAAGACACCACCTTGAGAAGTCTTTCTCTGTCCAAAAGAAGACCTGAGCAAGGAGAAAGGGAAAGCCCTCTAGGAAACAGTCTGCCATCCTGCTGTCATATGTCGTGATCATAACTTGAAAATTCTGTAATCAACTACCGGCAGTCATTTTATGTAGTGGTCTACGCTGATCCTTAAATAGCTGCCAGTAGACCATGAGTACCAAACATAAACTTTACCTTCATTACTTATCATCTTTATCTGGACACCAACATCATTTGTGCAATCAATCATTTCTTCATTTTGATGAATTTCTGTTAGAGTGTGTAGTATTTCAACTCTCCCCCCCTAAAAGCTTCTCTGTGTGAGCACCAGATGCATCAGATACATTTAGGAGATATTAGTATGGATGTAACAGCCACACAGTTCTTTATCTATTCCTCACTGTACACACCTTATGCACTGGTCCTGCTCTCTGAGACAGCTCTTTGCCAGAGAGCTGGAGGTGGTAAGGGAACACATAAAACCATAAAACACCATGATTTGGTTCAAAATTTCTGATGCCTCCACCTCTGACACAAACGTGTTTTTCAAATTACCAATGCTTCTGAATGTCTTCTTTCCTTTCAGATGGGACAAAAATCACAAGGAGATTGCACCTCCTGTGGAGCTGCTCACCAGTTCAGATACAGATCAGTGCCAATACCCACCTTAGAGCCCTGTCTGTTCCAAGCAAACCTGCACCCATAGACAAAGATTTCACTTAGCAGAAGGATGTCTTTGAACAGTGCGATGGAGAGGGAAATCTTCAGATGTTACCATAGCAGAAAAGGGTGCAATTTATCTGCTTTGTAATAAAATTGACAATTACATGTTTTAGAGATGTTCTAGGACATGAAGCCACAGGCCAGAAGGGAATTGCCAAACATAAGAAGCCAAAATAATTGAATATTTCTTGCATTTCTTTATCTTTAAAAGGTAAAAAAATACTTATTTAGTTTAAATGCTAGCAAGAAAAAAAAAGCTAGTCAATATCTCAAACCACTTCTTTAAAGATGCTGACTAGTGAAGGTGCTGTCATTGTGCATTTGTAGAAATGATAACCTAAAAGTAAGTAATACTTCTTACATATCTTTTACTCTTGAATACCAAAGAATATTGTTATTTTGAATACCAGTTCAAGTAATCAAACACCACAGTTAACACATTAAACTGCCTTGGAACATAATTCCAAAATGTTTCTTGACTAAAAAAAGGATACATTTTAATAAATATTGCAAATATTAAATTCACAATCCATTTAATTTATATGAGAAAAATTGCTTTGAGCATATGGCTCTTGTATTTAACAGAGAACCACTTGTGATCTCAATCATACAGACCCAGGCCAAAGCAGATACATGAAATTACAACTTAATACATCACTTTCCAGCAGTGTCTTCCTCCAGGTCATCACTATCTGCCTGCATGGGCAGTACTGAGCATCTAGCTAAAGTATTCAAATGAATTCATTTTATGTCATCCAAAATAAGTTGAACCATTAAACCTTTGCAACTTTACTTGTTAATCTAATCTAAGTGATCGGAGCAAAGTGTGTCGGGGAGGGATGGGTTCTGCTGTAGAGCAGAGGAAGAGGCTTCTGGGCAACAGTTTCTCCAGCTGTAAGGCTGAGGATGGCACAAGAGTCAAGCTTGTCTATGGAGTCATGAACATGGACAGAGATTAAGTTTCAGATATTAAGTTTCAGATAAAGTAAATTAAATTATTTTTTCATGCTCACAATGTTCTCAAGGAATTGGACTCACATGGCTTTATTGGAAATGATTATCCAGTGGCCTCCAGCTAATTAAAAAACACAAGGCAGGCTCATTAGGATGTTGCTCCACTACAGTTCTGTAAGACTTGATCACATTTTTTTCTCTCCAAAATGCCTTAGGATATTACTTCACATGCTAAAGACCTGCTAAACTGTTCCCAGATTTAAGAGAAGTTGTTCAGGTGTATGTGAATAGAAGGAAGTGCTATGGGTTGTCATGGAGTATAAAGAATGAAGCAATAGGCAGCTGTGTAATTCAGAATGACTGATTTTCCCCTAGATCATGTGATTACAAGACACACAAGGCTTGTCAGTGCATCTCCTCTGCCGTTACTGTAAACACTTCATCATAAGCCCCTTATGATTTCCAGATCATGTGTGAACTTCTTGCAGTGGAAGGCACTTCATCCAGTGTACCATGTACTCTCTCAGAAGCTACCTGGGGTAAACTAAGGGAGACTTACACAATGACTTTCACAGATGAGTTGGACACCAAATCACATGGCTGTGCTCAATACCAAAACCCTCAGCATCAATACACATATGATTAGGGCACCTCATTAGCTCCCTCCCAGTCACTACTCTGCTTACCGTCTGCAGGTTGAAACCTGTTGTTTTTTTTTTCTAGAGATAACTATAATTTTTTTTCCCCAGGGAAATTTTAGTTAGCCTTACCTGTCTCTTAGCAACAATTTCTCAGTTCCACATGTGGCAACTATCTTTGCCTATAGAGATTACACAATACACCTGTAGTTAAGCTCTAAATAAATAACCTCATATTGCATTTTATTCTGAAGTCATCTGCTTCTCTTTCACACCCTCCAAAAATTTTGACTGGTATGAACATTTTACTGTCTAATAAAAGTTTATTTTGTCTATGCAATTTAGCAAATAGATACCTACAACATTATAAAATAGTAAGCAGATTCAGTTTAATTAGTATTACAAATATCAAAAGGCCACATGGAATAGGCTGTGGGGTTTTTAATATACTTTGCAATATTTTTTTCATATTTTAGTGTTTTTTGAAGTGGCTACTGATCTTTGGACTTGCACTGAAAAACATGGGGTTAGAATTGTCCAAGGTGACACAGGATTATCCTTTCAGACACTGTAATTCTCAAAGGACCTACACTATAGGGAATTTGTCTTTACAGTATCCAAATTTTATTTTTTCAGAACTGATATGCTGTGTTAAATGGATCAGTAGTTCTTTTATCTATGTCATATAGTCTATGTCATGTAGTCTCTCCTCAGTCTGCTTGAGAACACAAATAATATTTGAAGCAATTAAAAAGGCAACAAAATAGAAATATTATCATTCTATTCACAGTAGATGGAAAAAGAATAAAGGGAATAATTTTTTGTTGTTGTCCAGGTATTATTAGTGTTAGTTGAAGATATGCAGTGAAAGGAGAGCAGGAATATTTAAAACCTTGATTTCTTTTTAATCTGAAAGCCCTCATTCTTTTGACCTGCTAACATTCTTCAAGAAACATGTGTATCTTCCCTTATATTCCAGGAAAATGTAAAGGTGAGGGAAAAAATATTTGTTCAAAGAACAGTTCATCCCAATACATCTGAAACCAACTTCTAATACAATAGCTAGCAATTATTTCCATGGTTTATTTCTTCTGAAAGGAGGTATTGTGTATAGTTTGTTCCCAAGTACTGCAAAGAAAGGACTTCTTTTCTCCTTTGATGATTATTTGAGAACATATTCACTTATTGTAGGATAAAATTAAGAAAAGTATAATTGGTATGAAAGTTTGTTCATTTTATGTAAAGTGAGAAAGAATCTGGTCTGAGTTTTCTTTGGTGTTAATAGAGATTTTACTGGTGGAAGAGTGAAAAAATTCTCCAGTTACAATAATGGCTCAAACATGGTTCAATTTGAATGAAAATCATAGTCGGGCAGAAAATTAAATAAATTGCTGCCCACTTGAGAAATTCCGTAATATGGAATATGAGTTAGTCACTGAATATGTGTTAAAAATAATCATACAAGACTCTTATAATGTTAACAGGGAATTTTTCATTATTTCTCAAACATAATATGCTTGGCAACTCCTTGTTTTTCTTTCCTCCAACAACAAAATTTCCCTTTCTCTTAAAACTGTATACTAGTCAAAACCACCCAAAATTTCCCACATTATGTTTTAGCTCTTCCAAACTTCTACACCACTTATTACTTCACGTATTTAGAAATCATTTCCTGCTCAAAGCTGACAAATAACGGGAAAGGGCTTATTTAAAAAAATTTAAAACCACACTAAGTTCAGAAGGTGTTGAGTGGCAAGAGCACTGAAAAGAATAAATACAGTTTTTCTTCTGAACTTGGCAAATTTTGATTTCTAGTTTTATACATTTTTTTAATACTATTAAATTAAGGCATGAAATCCAACCAAGTGTATATTGCTTGTAACACATATTTTGAATTTAACAGGAAAAAATGATTTAAGTTTTTTTCCTTGAAACACAGCATATAAAAGAGCACTACTGTTCAGCTAAGTGCTCAGAAACAGAAATATGTAGTTGCTAACCTTACACCAGTGGCACAGATGATGCACACATCCATCCATGCTCTTTATTTATGAACCTACCTCATATACAAAACAACGCAGCCAACATAAACAGAGGCATAGGGTTGGGTAATTCTGGTGAAAGAATAAGGTTCAGAGCTCTGATGCTTCTCTCTCACAGTCTGTTTTTCCCATGCTTGGATCAGGAATATGCTTACTAACGAAGTATTATACTACAGATGAAAAATCGTTCACAGGTACACACGGAAGATGGAAACACTGTTCTAATGCAAAGAAATTGAAAGCAGCAATCTTTGATGAAAACTACATTGGAACCTCCAAACTACAATAATCACAACCATCGGAGCAGGGGAAGACCAGCACTCAAAGCAGCACTTGTGATTTCTTCTGTTGCAACTAATAAGGAAACTTAAGTACAATCTGTGCCCAAAGGCAGAAGGAGAGAAGGAGAGATGGACAACTACAGTAGCTGCTTATATATTTTGCCTTGACCTGTCTACTCTAAACATTCCTTGAAAAGATTTGTAAGATTTCTGGATGAACTGTTGACCTTGGAGAGGAGATAATTTACGTGTAAAAGGATTAGAGGAAGGGTATTCCTTCACTGAACTAGCAGAGCCTGAAGGAGGAAAAATATGAAGTGAGATCTTTGTACATGCAGAAAAACTGCTTTGGAGGAGTGGAGTATATTTCTACAATCATATCATTCGTTAGTACTAAGATCCCAGCACAATAATGATGAGGTTCAGTTGTACAATTTTCATTGTCTTATAGCATCTTGTTCCCATGGCAATGAAAAAAAACATATCTAGTTAATTTTTCTGGAGAGTTTTCTAGGAAAAAGTTCTTCACTGCAGTCATTGATACCATACTTTAGTTGTGGAATGAAACAGAATGCACCAATATATCTCAGTGCCTCCCAGCAGGCATTTCAGGAAAGGAGCATTTAACTTAAATTGTATTGTTGAAATATCATTTTGACTCAGTAACCCACATCATCTGTGTAAAGACAGAGATAGTTTGTTGGTAGTGCTGCTCCTATTACTCTCAAGACGTATCTGGGGAACATAATTCGCTCAAACTGCCTGAAATAATTCCTTTAGGATGGACTGGACAAACCCTTGGAGAGTTTCCTGTTTGTCCACTGATCACAAAAAGAGTTTTATAACAATGACATAAGTCCTTCCATGAGAGACATTTCACATTTTTGTGCAGCTGTACAAACAATTCTCTATTTTTCATTTTAGTAAAATAGGTAGTGCCAAAACCAGCTGACTGTCATGTTAACCACCAACTCATTAGCACAAGGAATGGCAAACACAGACAAGAGTGTGTTCTGCTCACAAGCAATTTATAAGTTGCTAGGTATAATGTGACCAATTATAAATTACAGTGTTGGTACAAGAAGGGTAATAAAAAAAGGAAAAAACATCCTGTTTGCTATTCAACAAAGAATAATGTGGAAAGGGCAATAGGATTTTCATTGTCTTATAGCATCTTGTTCCCATGGCAATGAAAAAAACATATCTAGTTAATTTTTCTGGAGAGTTTTCTAGGAAAAAGTTCTTCACTGCAGTCATTGATACCATACTTTAGTTGTGGAATGAAACAGAATGCACCAATATATCTCAGTGCCTCCCAGCAGGCATTTCAGGAAAGGAGCATTTAACTTAAATTGTATTGTTGAAATATCATTTTGACTCAGTAACCCACACCAATTTTCTTGAAGCTAATGCTTTTTTAAGAGCATTAAAATGATACATGACTCAGGTGTTTACAAGTGATTCAATTAGTAGTATCTGCTTGAGGCTCTGTTCTGGAGTGAAAACTACTGGGAAATATTTGCATTTCGCTGAAGCAGTCACGTACCCACTTCCACACCCTGCAAACTGATCTGGTGGGGACTGAACAAATGCCCAGGAGACAGGTCTGTGGGAATGAGGAAACACCAGTAGGACAGGGGAATATTCTGAAAATCACAGGTACTTTAACAAAGGCCTGGGCACTGATTGCTCCCAAGAAGTAGCTAAGCCAATAGTTGTTCAGGGAATTTCCTTGAGAGAAAATATTCACTGTGTATCTCGAGTCTGAGGCACGTCTACTTTCATAAATAGTGCCATTGGTATCAATGCAGGTGAGGCAGGACCACATACGTATCATGTAGGGAAATTCTCTGCGCCCACCGGAAGCCTTGTAGGGACACCTACCCAGGTCAACAAAGAGGGTCACCCACTAGTCCTGGAAGGTACAGTGTGCCTTGTGCCTTCTGACAACCAAACTTTTGTGCCCTCCCTGCTGCAGAATGACACTTTTCAATGGTGCTGTCAGCAAGGGGGCCTGAGTGTGCTCTGCCTGCAGTGTGGCACCTGGCACTGTGGGTGGGCTGAGCACCGACCCCCACAGTCAGTCACCTGCCACCCTGTCCCTACTATCTGAGTGACCCCGGTGTAGTCTCCTCTGATTGTCACAGGTAATATTTGCCCCACAAGCCTTGGTAGCTGCCAAAGCTGGTAACTAAATGAAGTCAGGAAAGGCTCCTTCCCCTCTGTTCCCAGTGCTGTGCCAGGGCCCAGGCTCCTCAGTTCCCATCCCAGGAGCAGAGCCTGCCCGTGGAGCAGCTGCCACCACATACAGGGTCTCACTGCACTTGGCAGAGAAGCCACTGCCCTCATCTTCTCTCAGGCTCTTCAAGAACAGAGGAGATGGACCTGCAAGCTCAGCTGGAGTCTACTGAGATCTCACTTTAGAATGTTTAACAGGTGGGCTAATCTGAATTTGTCACTTGCACAATATTGTTCAGCCTGGGCTGCTTATGCTCTTTGTAATAGCAAAAGCTCTGTGAGAAAAGACGAAACTGTGTTGTAATCCCTCAACAGAGATCTGCCTTACCTCCATTTCCCTGTTATCAATAACAGCTAAAATCTGGCTTTTTTCTGTCTTTTCCCACACTTGTATACTATTTGTCCAAAAGCATTATTGACCACAGAGGCTTCCTGAATCTTTCTGCATCATCTGTTTTTTATGTCTTCAAGTGTAGTTTGAAAATATTTGTACAATGAAGATTCACTTATTCATATATATATATATCTATAATTGTTTGCTAGCAAATATATTGCTTTTCTTCTTTTTTGCTATTTTATGTTATTTATTTTATACATTCTGCCCAATCCTTACTAATTTTTTTTCTCTTGCATAATAGTCCTGAATTTTAACTCTGGATTTTTTAAACTCAACTCACCTTTAATTTTTGACTGTAAACAGAGATACCAAACATTAAAAACTTGCATGCTTCCAAATATAGTAGATAGTATCTCAGAACACCGATCCAAGGCCAAAGCTAACAGTAACCTGACAGAACAAAAAGTGTGAGTGGAACGTAATTATTGATGTGTGCACATTGTGGGCTGATGTAAGAAACAATGAAGGGATGATCAGTTAGCTTTAAGCATCATGATGTGAGAGAATTAAAACAAGTCACTTCAAAAGAAAAGCAATTTATTTGGATCAAAATTATGTACAGTTGAGTATCTGATTGAGATCTCCACATAGATACTGAACATAATATTTGGAATTCTTTTAGAGAAATAAAAGCTCTGAAAGGCACTTTGGGAATGAAATTGATTTCCCTTAGGGTTGAATCGCTCCTTTTGAAAGATTAGCATACAGAGAATGTGATTCATCTCAACTAAAACACATACTTAAAATACATTAAAAGAGCTTTATAAGAAGATTCTGTTTCTTTGCTTTAAGTAAAACGTAAGACTGAAGGGGATATCATGGGTTTAAACATTTGTGTTTCACCAGAAGGACTCAGCCCACCTTCCTAACAAAAACAGCTGCAGAGTGCAGATGAACTTTGGTGTTACAGACAACATGGTGTTTACTAGTAATCAGTGCCCCCCTTATGAAGTATTTCTATTTTGACTTGGACTTTGCTAAGTACCAATGAAGAGCTGACTACAAAATGTGAAATGTCATTGTCAGACTAAGTAATAGTGTCTTGACTTTCATTGGACAAAAATCAATGAATCGATCAGGAATCAGCTGGAGTAAAAAGTTCAGGTACTTGAGTGAGAGGAGATCTGAATTTTCTGAGGGTCCAAAGGTGAAAAGAAACTGGATGCCCAAAAAATAAAAACTTTGAAAAGTACTTCAACATATCAGAGTGCTAGTAATTTGATTTAAAACAGATTTTAAAAGCAAGGGTGTTACATGTAAAAATCAGAAATCTGGCTAAATCTGAGACAAATCTTTCATAAATGTAGCAGCTTCCTAGATTTGTCTAAGTTAGGAGCACAGTCATCCAGTTTCCTAATTGCAGTCAATGATGAAAAACAGATGTCTTCAGTCAGAGGCTGAGATATTAGTGGTGTGAATCACTTTCTGTTTACCTTCCTTCATTAATGGGAAAGCAGACTAAATGGGAAGCAGAGTACAATTCTACATCTGGCTTAGCATTTCATTGAGAGGCTGTTACACTGGTAAAAGTCAGACTGTATTAAGAAGCTGGTGTCCATGCAAAGAGAAGGGGACCCCAAAAAGACCTTGTCACAGCATCACAGGAGCACATCTGGCCTCCCAAAGACTGGCATGTGCTTACTGGGAATACATGTCCAGCCCAGATGTAAGGAAGATTCCTCTTCTTAATACTGTATTCAACAGGTCATGATGGCTTCAGCACTTTACCTCTGCTATGGCTTGGTCCTCAATCTGCACAAAAGGAGATACCTGAAGAAGTGAGCCATTGTTGAACAATGGAGATGATTAAGCAATTTGTACAACTTCAGGGATGTCCCAGGATTAGGCAGAAAGAGAACAAGATTGCAAAATAACCAGAGTTCGTTAGGTAACGTAAATCAGGCTTCATTTATGAATATGAATGGAAAACGTTGTCCTTATTTAGAGCATTAATCTACCTTCAATAACAGCCAAAACCTTCTACTTACTTTATGGATTTAGCCAGAAAGTTTTTTTGCTTTGTTTGTGGTTTAGTTTGCCTCTGTGATAAAGGTGAAAATGGTTTCATTTACATAGCTCATTGTGCCAGTGCAAGGAAATAGAATGAAGCTGCATCAGGGCAAGTTCAGACTGGACATTAGGAAAAGGTTTTTCACTGAAACAGTTGTTGTTCACTGGAACAGGTTGTCCAGGGAAGTGGACACCAAGGCTACCAGAGTTCTGGAAACTAATTGTGAAGTCACTGGGTTTTCCCTTTAGATCAATAAATAATTGCTAAAACCAAAATAGTTTATATCTTTCCAAAAGAAGAATTTATTTTTCTTTCACAATCAATCAGTTCTACTTGAAAGCTACCTCACCTTGAGCTCAAATTGAAATTACATACATGATGTCTCAGTTATTTGACTTTATGCCAACCCTGGTCCAATGAATGCAAATAAAAGAAATTACATTAACTCAGAAGTGATTACATGGACAGAAGAAAAATTCACTATTAATAAAGAAGTAACTACAATGTGCTGCTTCTGCTATTTTTATCTCACAGCTAAGTATGAGAAAAAGGAGTTTTACAACTTATCCTGTAGTTCTGTTGCACAAAATGTTTTCCCTCTTTCTGTTACTTATCTAGCTTATTTTCCTCATTTTTTTCTGTAACACCATGGAAGTATTTCAGCTGGTCTGCTGAAAAAATCTTTATGCAAGTGCATATTCTTTTCTGGGTTTATACTTTCTCCTACCTCCGTGAAGGTTGTCCTGTACCTTCCTTCACTGATTAACTGTTTTGCAATTGTTTTTTCAAAGAAATGAGTCCCTTATGTTCCATCATCTGCCATCATGTGTTACAACCTGTGGAGGTGTATTTGGCTGAAGGAGGGCATATTTTGAACCAGCCGTATGAAAGCATAGACTAAGCACGTACCAGAATATCAAAGGTTAATCAGAAGGAGAAAAGAGGAACAATAATGATTTCTTCATCAGAAAAAAGGGAAGAAAGAGCCAGAGCCACTGGATGCGAAGGAGGGACTGGGAACTCTACGCAAAGCCTTTTTAACCAATCAAATTAATGTGGAGCTGCGTGACTGCCTCCTGCAAATGGACTTTAACCAATTAAGAATTAAGGGACAAAAATTTGCGATGAACGGCTTCTGCTTGATTTATATTGAATCATGTAGAGTCCACTGTTGTCTCTCCTCAATAAGCTGTACACTGCCAGGTGGTTTGGGGATAACAGTGTAACTGAGAAGTGTTTGATGAAGTCTCAGGACACTTGTATCACATCTCCTTACCTGCAGGTGTTTTCTGCTGGATGATACTTGACTTCCTTTTGAAAGCCTTTGAAACTAAACAACATGAAAAATTTTAAGGCATTGGGAGGTGGGCAAGGTGGGAGGCATGAGATGCTTAATTTGTGTCATTTATGTGACAGCTGAGCCCAAAGAATCCAGTCAGGATGGAAATCCTGCTTGCTTCCATGACAACCAAATGCAGATACTGCTGCAGAAATCACGTATCAGGGAAGGCACTAAAGCTGCTCTTTCAACACTAATCCAAACTATATTAATCTCCATTCAAGCCCTAGCAAGCATTAATTACTGCTGCATGACATAACACAGCCTGGTGCGTTTGTTCTTTTGCTGGGTGCAGAAAGGCCCTCCAGGTCTTTGCTATTTACTCTGTGCCAACTGAAGCAAGAATGCCTGACACAGCAAATGAGAAAGTGTTTGTGCCACCTAAGAGCTGAAATAAAATGAAATCTGTACAATCTGCTTGATGGAAATATCTAATGATTCAAAGTGAGGAAGCAGACTAGTCAATGCGATCATGCTAGACAAGTACTACACCCACACAATAAACCTGGGATATTCCCAAGACAAAAAACCAACAGTTGCTTGTGATGATCTCCAATATGAAAAATAATGAAGACACTGCTGAGCATATGGAGCAGAGCCACTTTTCAGACTTGCACAGAAGAATTGTTTGAATTTGAAACTTTATCTGTTTAAGTGACTTTGAAATGTAGTCTCAGATACCCCAGAAGTGTAACAATTTTTCAATTTTTTGTGTTATAAGCTGTGAGAATGACCACAATGTCTCTGCCTGTGAAGGCACGTCTCTGGCATGATCACTACCACTGACTGGTGTGTTTGCTTTTTGCTCTGTTATCATTGTAATGGGAAGGAATGAAGACAGCACAACATTCAAAGCTTCCTAGTTAATCTCACACATGGGGTTACACAGCTTTCCTTGGAATTGCTTGTGTTGAGTAGCAACAGAAATTTTCTGCAGAAAAACACCTTATTTAGAACTGAGCAGAAAGTCCCAGTAAATCTCTCCTTTTGAGAATGCAGGATCTAGTAAACCAGCTAGCTTATGGAAAATGTTTACTGTTTATACAAAAATAACTCATCCTTCATTCTCTGGAACTTCAAACAGGAAGAGTTCAGTCTGACTCTGAAAAACAGTCCTGAGAGAATAAACAGGCAGGCTTGGAAAACTTTTCTTTCTCCACGTCTGCCCAGGTGTCTGCTGCTTTCTTAGGAAAAAGGTCCAGTATAGACCATAATCTAAAAACTCAGTAGCAAAGTACTGTAAATATGAAAGTTTGAAGATACATTGTCATGTCATTCCATGAGACTTATAAGAAAGCCAGGGCGCTTACGCATCTTCCCTACATCTAAGCAAAGTGGTCTGGAAGCAATTCCTAGCTCTCAATTTCAGTTTCGTCTGGGAATCAAATCAAGCACAAACTATATTGACACGGGAAGGAAACTGATCAGCAAAAGACCCGCTCTGCATTTCCCATATGAGTGGGACGCATTATAGCATTGAGCTGCCCCCCAGCCCAGGGCAGTCTGAGATCGTCACCCATCCTTCTCTCTCCCTGCCCATCGTTCGCCTTCACTTCCCTGCTCCCTGCCAGGCCCTCTTTATGGTGGCCCTTGTCTCTGATTTTGCCTTCTCCGAACAACAGCATGTCATCCAAACTTGGGGAAAAAAATGCACCATGGATTGGCTCTGACTCTGACAGGCTGGAGCTCTGTTCAGGGGCTGCTGCAGTTATACCTGCCAGCTCACTGTGTGTTACCTCTCCCTGGAGCGTAAACTCTTTGGAGGAGGAATTGACTCATCCCAAGCTGGAGTTACGAAGACTGCTATTCCCTGATCCACAAGAAAGAGCATGTCTGTGCCAAAACATAAAGCATTTTACCTTGAGTTGCGTGGCCCCTAAAACCTACCTCTGCTTCAGCCCTAGCATTTCAGAAGAAGCAAGAGTCCCTTTTGGTCATTCTCAAGGCAAGTCACTAATGATACAGTAATCACCCTATCATATAGCCTTGCAACTTCTGTCTTGACTATGCAGACACACAGTGTGTTGTTTAGTCATCTAACACGGAGGAAGTGAGGCTAATTATGTCATTGGGATATTTTAAGAAATCAATATTTTATATGTGCACTATTTTCAGCAACAAACTGCATTGCTAGAAACAATAATGAGAATTGTTTTGATTATATAATCTCATCAAAATTTAGTCTACCCACTCCAAGCCTAAACACATCTGCGTCTCCTACACAGCTGTGATTGCTGTAAGGTGTGCTGGGAGGTGGTGGCAGTGGAATTACAGCCCCATAATCTTGTAGCCTAATCTGTGATGGTGGGTGATTTAATACACCCATGCATTTCAGCATTGGATCAAAGCTCTGGGTCTCACATATTTGTAAAGGTTGGCTTGACATTTCTTGCTCCTTTGAGCATAGAATCATGTATCCTCCCTTGTAAGGATAACAGCACTGGTGGAGTTTACTGGTAGCAGTAACCTTCCCCCTTTTCCTGTTGCCACAGTTTGTTCCTATCCTGTAACCCAAAGGTGGCATTCCACACATTCATTAAATCTCTACCCCATCATAAAGTAGGTTGTTTTCCCAGATTCTTTGCTTCTGAGAAGTGTATTTTCAGGCTGCATTTCTTGCCTTCTGGCTGTTTTTAAACTCATTTTCTAAAACCTGGCATCATAAAATTGGCACAGTAATCTGAAAGGGGAGTACCTTGTAGTAAGATACATTAGAGAAAGGAAAATAATTGCTGGTTTCACATAGTCCTCTGTCTTTGCCTAACACTAATATATATTACTTTATTCCTGAGTGGTTCCATCATAACAGGACGGTTGGGCTTCTTTGTGATTCAGTACTGGCAGTTGGTGGTGTCACATACTGAACTTGTAAATCTCTGATCTTCAGTAAACACAGAGAAGATGGTAAATTGCAGATAGCTAATCATTGAAGCAATATCGATGATGTCCTTGACTCCTACTTATTTTCCTGTAATTTTGGTGGAATTTCTTAAATTTGCCTTCCCATGGCTTGTCTTCCCTTATTAGACGAGGTCCTCGATAGCTGAGATTAAAGTAAACCTATTATAACAACTAAAAACAATACATGTCTATAAAAAATAAGGCTGTAAAATGTAGAGAAAGAGATTAATCATAATTCTAGAAATATAATGACCTGATTCAGTCTGACCTGAATATCATGTCTAGTTCTGGTCGCAAAGTCTTATAAAGTAGATAGCAAGAAAAAAGTCTGCCAAAACTGTCAGGAGAATTGAAAAATATTGCTCACATCAAAGACCAAGAAATTGCAATATCAGTTTTAAAGTTAAAACAAATAAGAGCTCCGCTAAAGATACATAAACAAGCAACTTACAGAAAGCAGGTCCTCTTATTCACTGTTTCTTGATATAAGAACAATGACACATTCAGTGAACTAGGACAATATTTAAAAATAGATCATAAGGGAATAGTCTTTCAGAAAGAGCACAAAAAAATCTGTTGAGTTTACTGTATTATTTTAAATCTGACATTCAATTGAGAATGTGGATATTAAGAACGCCTGTATCTGTGCAAGAAAGAACTAAAGAAAAACAATGAAAAATTCAGTAGCGCTTGAAATATCACATGACAGGATCTTGTTTGCTCCTTGTTTCCATTATGGATAGAAAAGAATAGGACTGTCTGAGATGGCCTGATTTGGACAGCTGGGCATTGCTGATGTTCTGCAATTGTAACGATTAGATTCAAGGAGAAATGTCACACTTTAAACACGTCAGTATAATGCAAGCCATTCCTTGGAGTGTTGTGAAAATTCTAATGCAGAGAGCTATGAATAAAGCAAGAGGAATAGTAACAATTAAAATTTCCAGTGTTTATTTAAGGCTGCATACACAGCACTGGACTACTTGAGCCTGAAATTTCAACAAGCATTTTCCTTCTGGAATTGATGCTTGTGCAGCCTCACAGAGGGAGAAGGAGCCCACATCCGATATTTACTTTGTGCATCAAGTGACTCAGTTTTGGAGAGTGTAACTCATACTCTAAGTCTCATGAACATAGCACAGAAAATTCCCGAATGTGAAGCTGTGAGCTGCATGTTTCCTCCTTGGCCCTCAGCAGAAAACTGCCAAAGGGCTTTTGCTGCTCTTTTTTTGAAATGCTTGAATGGTACCAGATCCAGGTGCTCTTCCAAAACACGTTTGTAGTATCTTCTCTTGAAGTACTATTAAATTTGAGACTGCGTATATGAGAGCAATAATTTGCCCAAGCCATTTGCAAAGCAGCTGTTAGCTGGGCAATTCTTCCCTGAACCAAAACCAAGTGGAGTCAATGTTAAGATTTCTATTTTGTTTGAATCTTGGTTCAGATTCTAACAGGCTTCTTATTGATTATTTATTTCTTAATATACACACTTCAGATACTACTAATAATTATACAAATACAATAATTGGAAATAAACTGATACTATCACTTAATATTTCTTACTACATCTTCATTCCCCTGTTATAGATTTCTATCTCCTTGTTACACTGTCATTCACTGTCTTCTATCACTGTAGATAGACTGAGTGCATTTTTTCCTGCACCACGATTTTCAACAGAATTCTATTCAGGACATTTCTGTGACTCTTTTGAGAGTCTCACTTAATTCTTGTTCTTTTAATTTGGAATTGAACTCAGCTGGAAACCTGTTCTCATATAAAAGATAATTAGTGAACCAGTGACCCTATTGGAACTCCTTTCCCTTTGTTTTGGTACAGAATATCCACATTGGAACTACAAAAATCTTTCCAAAGCATTTTTTCAATAAAATGATGTACTAAATTATTAGTGTTAGAGACCCAAATTTCCACAAGAAAGAGTCCTTAGGTGATTTCTGGAAACTACAGAAAGCCATCAACTAAGTCTCTGATATGGGCTACTTTAAGGCATAAACCAACCTTGTGTTTAGGCTCTGCCAGAATAATAAAAATTTCCCTTACTGCTTTTGCCTGCAGGGTCTAATGTAATCAGCTGAGACTAACAGATCAGAATATATAGCTAGAAGGAGAGCAAGCATTTACCAAGATCAGTTGTTCCATTTCCTGGCTGCCCCTTGTTGAAACTACACTCTGTGGCACTGTATGGACCACTCTAATGGTCCTGACTTACCTTTACTGCAGTTTGCCTTGGGAGACCTCAAAAGTGACATCTTATCCCATAGGTCCTTGCAGCTTTCCATGACCACGTTTTTTTCTGGCATTAGTTTAGCCCTGATTTCTCTGCACTGTTGATGTCTTTTGACTCCATCATGCAGCTCTACATGATTTATTTGCCATTATGTCACCAATGTGCTATAGCAAAAGAGCACATTGTTTGGACCAGGGGTAAGATTTATATGTTAAATTCTCCTGATTCACCTGTAAAGAGCCTGGAACCATTAAGCTAATCGTGGAACCATAGAATCATAGAATGGTTGGGGTGGAAGGAACTTTCAAGATCGTCTGGTTCCAACCCCCCTGCCGTGGGCAGGGACAAATGTGTATGTGTGCTATGCCTTAACTGCTGGGACTCTGAAGTCATAGTTATCTACCAAGGTCACCTAAAATTGTTTTTGTCCCTCTACCAACAGCACTAACTTCACCAGAAAGCTGCATCTGCCCATGTCTTTCCTGACAGAATCTGTGGACTGACTGTGCAGACCAGCGAGGGACACCAGCAAACAGCCCAGGAAAAGCACCCCCAGAATGGATCCCTTCTAACAACTGCACTGGCTTGCATGTGCTTCCTACCTAATGCTTGCTAGGTTAAGTGCAGGGCTGTTTGTATATAGCAGTTCCTGACAGTGCTTGAATTGCTTATCTCTCTCAGGATGGGACACAGTAGGGGGCATGGCTTAGGACACGGTCCAATCTGAGTCTGAAAAGGATATTTGCTAGATAAACAAAGAGTGGGAAGGACACTGAACTCCAGACTCTTCAGACATGGCTGATGCCCAACAGACTTTCACAGGTTCTTCTTAGGAGGACAGACTCTGAGGAGGGCTACATCATTTTTGTGATCCTGTGAAGCATATACTCAGACAACACAGATCATGAAGAATCAAAAAGAAATTTTTCTTACTTTCTTCCTAGGGAGCTAATCCCTGTGATGATGAACTTAGAGAGTGCTGTAATAATGTCATTTGGGCTAGAGAGCAACAGGTGGCCTTGGAAAAGACCCATTTGCCTCTTCTAAGAAGAGCAGGACAGGATCATGTAAGGTCCAGCAGAGACTACACAGTATGGATTTGACTATTCTGAGGACACTCCTCCATCAGCCTCTTCCTGCCCGGTGGTAGGACCCTGGTGTAGTCCATGCAGAAAGTCAAGACACAACATGGATGGCTCACTCCAATACACACAGAAATGCATCATCCTGTATTACTGTCACAGTAGGAAATTTGTTATATGACATTAAAATAAGAAACTGAAACCTGGCTGTCTGCTGCCTAGGAAGAGTTTCCTTAGAGGAAAACGTTCTTTCATCCATTTTCTGTGAGTAAGGGGGCAGGAGCAGAACACAGCCTCTGTAGCACAGCACATGAGGCATAGATGAAATGTGAGCCAGAGATAGTCCTGAGCAACACTGGCTGGAAATCCAAACCACAGTATTAATCAAAACGCTGTGACTAAAATGGATGTACCAACCACATCCCCTGTGTTAAGCAGGAAAGAGGAAGATCCCAGGCCAGATAGAGTCTCTGTGAGTTTTGTACCCTCTGCAGAAGCTTAGGGAGAACTACTGAGGTTTTATCTGGAAATTCTTTTCATAAGAAGCAGCAGAATCATCAAACCCGAAAACTGATGTGGACTCACGGTATGTGCAGACACCTCACTTTGTGCAAAAACCCCCCAAACATAACTGACAGAAGGTCTTGATTCTACATCCCGAAAGAGCTTTCTGGTTAGTGGGCCATCAGTCTTTCCGAAGAGTATTGTTTAATAGTGTATATGTAAAGAGAAAACATCTCCAGCAGGACAGATGGACAGATGCTCACCATAACGTAAGTGAATGTGCCATTCTTTGACCTGGACTGAAGGTTGAGGTCTAGATCCTTGTTTAACTCAGTCTGAGAAAATACTGAAACAGTAAGTTCTTCTCTCCAGACTCAGTAAGAATCGTGAAAGATTGTCAGGTCCACAGGCAGTTAGAACATGTCTATGTATGTGTATGTGTAATTTTCCAATGAATGGGGTTAGACTAAGGGATTGCAGTATGCCTAGGACAAGAGAATATGGTTTGAAGTATATTGCTCTGAATTCCAGAAAGGACAAAAAAATTTGCAGCCCTGAGAGTGAATATATCCAGAAGCTCCCTGAACATTTTAATATACTATCTTTTAACTCAGATCTGCATTTCAATAGGATAAATAATTAAATTCTACTTATTAGTGTCTCAGCTTTTTATATCTTCACATAATGTAAGAATTCACTGTCGTAACCTGCGGCTTCCTCACCCACCACAATAATTTTTGGTTCCGTGCAGACTCTCTAAGAAGCAAAGCTGTCACTGCCATCTAGTGTCTTCAGAGGTTTCTGGAGATTATGCTAAGGAAACAAAAACATTTTCATAACACTGAATTCCTTCTCAAGTTTCTCAGCTACTAGTAGATCTCATGTACTTCATGTAAACTCTTACAGTGTTGCCTAGTTTCCCACTTTGGAAAGTTTAAATTATGTTTGCTCACTTTTTGCTCACTTGGAATATATATCCTGTAAGTCCTACTTTTTCAGGTTCATGTAACCAGCACTGAAAGTACTCCCCGAGGAGCAGCTGACAGATTCCTTTTCTTGCCTTATCTTTTCTTCCCCTTGAAATGATCATTCCTAGCAGAGATCAATATGGTTATGGTCATAAAAGGCACATTAATCAATAACTGTTCATGTACTAATCACAGAACCACAGGATATGCTGAGTAGGCAGCATCGAGTCCAACTCCTGACCCTGCACAGGAAACCCCAAGAGTCACACCATGGGCCTGAGAGCATTGTCCAAATGCTCCTTGAACTCTGTCAGGCTTGGTGTAGTGATCACTGCCCTGGGGAGCCTGTTTCAGTGCTCAACCACCCTCTGGGTGAAGAACCTTTATCTAATATCCAACCTAAACCTCCCTGACACAATTTCAGGCCATTCACTACTATTAGGTGGATTTGTGTAGCTCCACATAAAAACTAGCTACCTGGTGGGAAGTTCCTAGTTCTGCTTGTATTACATCCTGGGAGACAGCTGCTTCAACCTCCTTTTGGCCCTTTCTTCACTCACATCTCAGGGAGAGCAGTCAGTCCAGTCTCTGCCTCAGGAAAAAGAATGATTTCTTTTCAATTCTTGATGGTCTTGGGTGATATCCCATCGGGTCCCCACCAGGCACCCATGCAATGTTATTCTCATGTGATGACAGTAGATCCCAGAGCACAAGGTACTGTGGAGAGTTTTCATTTCTGGCTGACAGCAGCAACAGGGTCCCTCTGGCTCTGATGTCAGCCTTCCACTTCTACAGCACAAGCAATTTTATTCTGATTTTTTCTCAACAAAATGCCAGGGGCTGACAACCTGGTAGTTTTCTCAGCTGAGGTAGAGCTAACCACAGAACAGCTCCCGTCTCTTGCTGGGGATGCAGACACAGAAGTTGGAACTGTGCTTGGACTTGTGCCAAAGGCTGCTTCCAGTCAGCCAAGCAGCTAACAGGAATCCATCTGTTTGGGCTGGACAGCAGCTGGATATTATCATGCTGAAGGCTTTTGAAGGTCCAGCTTCCTATGCAGTACCTTTTTCCCCTGCCAAGTGTTCAATGTTAACAGAAATACACATAGATAAAAGACATTCATTGACGTTTCTTTGCTTCCCTGTCCATGTTCACATTCCCTTATCCAGTCAGCTCATGTCAGACCTTTGAAACTGAGAAGACTCAGACTCAACATCTAGCCCTTATGGAAGATTCATTATTATTTTGTTACAATTTTTCACCAAGTCTTTATACTGAGAAAAATGACTACTAAGGTTACATGTCCAGACCCTTATTTCACTGCCAAATAATTAAGTGAAACTTTAGCCCATTTTTTCAGGCACGCTCTGTCAAAAATTTTATATGTAACTGAACCAAATTATGTTTGTTATGTTTAAAGTTGTACTGACTTTCCCTAAGCAGTTTTCTCAATATTTTATCATAAAACAGAACTTTGATTTTAGTCCACTTTAAGTTTTTCTATTTGTAAAGGGTTATTTCCAGTTCTATTTCCATGCATTTCTTTAAGCATTAAGGTCTAGAACTCATTAGTTCACAATTTTATGTTCACAAGAGACCTCTCAATCTGTTAGGTTATCTCAACTAACCATCTATGTTGTGTGAGCTACAGAGCTAACCTCACCTAGCCCATCACCAGGTAAGCCTGATCATTTATGTCTGTTTAAAGATATTAACTGTTGGTGAGCTTTGCTTGGCAGGCCTAGCTGATTGATTGACTTAGGGGTTGGTATTGAGAAGGCAGAACAGGACAATGGAGTTTTAATTAATTGTTGGTATTTAACATTCAAACTAATGTGTAAGTGTTTCCCCCAGTATTTCTCAATAATTTCTCATTCTTTCTGTAATGATAAAGACTAGTTCCAACTTTGTTCTTATTTTTCAGATTTGAGGCGGCTCTTTCCTTTTTACTCTCTTCTGTCTTCCTCTCCTCTTTTCTATAAAATTATTTTTCTTGAAGGGGAAAACCAGTAAATCATACTTTTATACAGAGGTAAAAATTTTAATGAAGAAAATGCACAGGTCAGGGTTCTTGATTTCTTTTGTTCAATAGCTGCATATTGCTTCCGTGACAGGCAGCATATAAAATTTTAATTTAAGTAATTTCACAATGTCAATTTATTCCTCCAGTTTATTTAATATTATTTTTTAAAATCAAAATAATCACAGTCCCACATCATTTGCATTGATTAAAACAAAACAAAACAAAATCTTACAATATACCGAAACAATTGATATAGATATTACAAGAGTGGCCAACATGAAAAAATATATTCTTTTCAATATTTCGCTTTGGATATTCAGGTTCTCTTCAGGTACAGGCATAACCTCCATAAATGTGACTTCAGTAAACACCAGTTGAAAACATGGGCTGTGATACCAGATCATGCACAGTTTCAACCTGCGCGATTCTCTTCTTGCTGCTTCCTTCTGGTGTCCCCAGTATCATACAGGCTTACAATTTCCACAGAGAGTACTTTTCCCTTTTTCTGCTTTCCTGTCTGCCTTGGAATAACATCTCACTGCTTCTGTACCTTCTCCTTGTTCTAGAGATGACATGGGCATCTGCTTCAAGGGGGACATTTCCATTCAAATAGGGACGCATTCAAATACTTTTGAGTTTCCTGACTTCATCATTGCTACCTGGTGTTACTTGCTCAGGGATTCACCATACAGTCCTCACTCGTTCATTACACATCTGAATTCCCAGTACATTAAAAGGACTTTCAAAATGGCGAGAAGGATTAGCTTAAAAATATAACATTACTGAGTTTTCCATGTCTATTTCTTGGGACATGCTAGGAGATCCTTGAAAGATGCTAGATGTGCTCAGATTACTGGGAATTAGTAGTGTTCATGATATGTGATACATCCAGCATCTCACTTCAATACTAAACAAACTTTAAATCGTGTAATGCCCCTTGAAATGCTAATGATTTCTTTTCTCCTTTCCTACTAAGTTAAATCAATTCCAGACTGACATGCAGCTGTATAAGTCCATATATACAGTGTACATTTGGTGGTGGGTAGCCCAGTACTTGTTCATAGAACCTTGCTGTCCTTTGGTAAACCTAAATGCCCAGTTTACTAATATTCCCATGTGCTACAAGCTGCTCTGCAGCCTATGACATGGCACTCAGCTGCAATTAGCACCAAAATAAGGAGTTAGTATGCAGGACACGGACAATTCTTTGACTCCAGATGCTGTATTCAAACTGCAGTGGTCCATTGAAGAAGTAGAGATAACCTAAGGAAAAGGAAAGTTAAAAAGAATTAACACCAAGAAACTGTGTTGTCATATCAAAATGATCCTTAAAATAGTAATTATCTTGTTTGTTTTCATTTTTAATAATTCAAATGCAACATTTTCATGAATGCTGAGTCAAATTTTTTAAAGATCCTCCTTCAATTTGCTAGAGCTGGATCAGAGTTCTAAAATGACTGGTATTCTTTAATCTTGTGTCAAATTCTTACTGTACTTGATCAGGAAAATATGGGGTTGGCATATTAATTTTTAAGAGTCTGACTCAGAAACACTCCTTGAAAAGTTGAATAGGAATGGGCTCCATTTGAAGGAACAGACATATTATAATTCTTTTACTTGAAGCATATCACTTTAGGTTCCTTAAGCAAGAAGGAAGCTCTGTTTTTTGACCAGAGCACAGTTTAGATCAGAAAACCAATTCAGCCAAGAACAGAGGTGCTGATGTGATGAAATTAAAATTACAAATGTCAGAGTTTTCCACAAGACATTAATCTCAAGTCTCAAGGGCAATTAATTGTAATCAAATTTCATTATCAGATTATGTACCATTTCTTTCATAGACTGCATCCACTTTATCACCAATTCCTGCGAATTCTTCCTCTATCAGCCTGGGGTAGCCTGCTTCCATAACCTCTGCCTCTTCGTCATAACTATATTAAACACAAAAGAAAAAAAATCAGGGGATTTAGGCAGCCTGGGAGTTGGCCTTTAGATGTTTTGAAGTTACCTACACCCAAAGCAAGCCAGCAGTCTTTAGGTGCTTTCTGTCTAGTGCAGTGGTAAAACTCAGGGCAATAAACAGGGCATACCTCCACCAGAAGTGAAATAAGCACAGATGCCTGGTTTGAACCAAACTCCTGATCTTTCCATACATCTGGACAAGTTATGACTAGGGGCACCGAGACTGACCTGTCTCCAGCTTACCTCCAGTACTTATTTCCAGTAAAAAAGAGAGTCTTGCCAGTGTCTTTAACATGGACAGCTGCATCTATTCGTTTCATTTCTTTTGGGAATCCCATTTCATATATCTTTCTAGGGAAGTTTTCAACTATGTCGTAGCCATTCAAAGCCCAGACTTTTTTTCCTGAAAATATGAACAAAGTATGGGTGACTCTTTTCTAAGGACTCAGCTTTGAGAGCAGAATGAAATGAGCATACCATGATCTCTATTTTCCTACAACAAAGAGTTTCTTAGGTCACGTACTCAGTAGGTATTAGACTATTTATACTATGATTCTGAGCACCTAACTTCATTGTACATCTCCTAATTCACTGAATATTTTATAGATGTGCATGGGGTGAAACCAACAGTTTGTTTCTTGAGCAAAGAAGGCAGGATGTTTTGTTCTTCTTTTGATTACCTTTATGCCACTTATTGAGCTTGACTAATATGCATATTTTTCTGCCAACAACAAAACTGAAAACTTACCTTTAAACATGAACACAAGATCTTTGATGGGATTTTCATAAGCTGCATCTATTTTATTTGGAAGCTCTGGCCAAAAAGACTTAAGTAACACCAGTTCTGCCTCAACCATCTGAGGGTGCAGTCGCCAGAAAAACCTAGTTCAGAAAAGGAAGATACATTTTTTGTTTCTTGTCATACTGTAGAATAGCAGTATCTTTGATGTGCTAAAATAAGTTAAAATAAGTTACTGGTGAATTAATGGTTATCATAATATAGAACTTTGAATACACAGAGCTCCTCGTAGACCTTTGCTTTCCTCACAGTCATCTAGCTGCAGACCATTTCTGTCACACAGTGATTATCTCAAAAAATAACAAATTTTAACTTGCTTTCATTTAGAATAAGAGAAACACTGCTGTTCCCTGTGAAGATTCTGAATGCAGTACAACTTCACCTGAACAAAGGTTAACAGATTTATGCATGTTGAAGAAAGTCCCATGAAATGAAAAATGTGTACAAAAAGTGTCAGTCTTCAGTCATATTATCTTCTCATCATGTTACCTAGCAGTCAAGACTGTAGTTGTATTATAAATCCTGCCTAAAAAGACACATGATGCAGTTTCTTAAGAGACATCTATTTGGTTTGTGCTCTTTTAAATGTATGTTTACCCAAATCTTTATTAAAAAATGGAAATGGTGTTTTTGCTTGCTCAAACATGATCCAGTACCCACCACCTGTGACATGGAAGTTCTTTTACCTGTCCTTGAAGACCAGCATTTCCCCACGAAGTTCTGTTATTGCATCAAGAGATAATTCTACATCACATTTCTCTGGTGTTTTGGGATGTTTTGGGTTGGGATCTCTGTCTCCAGCACCTGGAATCATATCATATGATGTAAACTTGACAATGTTAATTTCCTTTTGGTTGATCATGATATTGAACCAAACATGGAAGAGCTCCCAAAAACATGATGAATACAAACATAATTGGCAAAAAAATTTTACTGGGAAAGTCTGTCCTCTCTTTCTTTCTTCTAGCCAAATACTGTCCTGGACTTTGCAGTTCAAGAGTTCTGCAAAGATGTTAAATTAACATCTTTCTTTATCCTAAGTTTTGAAGGTCCCCAAAAAGCTTTATTCTTTCCATGATGAGACATGAATAGTTCTGTTTCTGCCTTTAGACTGTTCTGTTTTACCTTCTCTTTTCCGGCAGGTAAAAAAGTAGAAAGATTCGGTTCCCCATCACCTACCACTAAAGGAGACAGGACAGTGACCAACTGTGCTCTACAGCACTACTTAATTTTTTTCCCTACTGAACTATTAAATCCAAGCATCTTCTGTTCAGTGAATCTTTCTTAATCAGTCATGACTGTCGTTATTGAACATCTGCAGCTTGCAGTAACTGCAGTGCATCTGCAACAGGCTATAATGATACAGAAAATATGTATTATACAGACTTACCATAGAGCTCTTGAATCCCTTGCACATCATCATCAGGAAGAACAAAACCATTTTTTTCCGTGTATGTGTAGATTGGAAACATCAAAGCTCCAGGGTCTCTAGAGTGTTCAAGTCCCAGTGAATGACCAAATTCATGGGCAGCAACAAGAAACAAGTTATAGCCTATAACAAACCACAGCAAAAGTAAATGTGTATCTCCTTGCATCACCGTACTAACCTTGACAGTGTTGTAACACGAGACAGTGAATGAGACAACTGAATACGTGGAAAAATTACACATAATTCATAAAATTGTAGGATGGTTTGGGACCTTAAAGATCATCTAGTTCCAACCCCCTTACCTTGAGCAGGGACACCTTTCACTAGACATAATTGCTTGTCATTTTTGAACTATGATGGGTTTTGCCTTAATAAGGGCCTAACAGATCTAGTGTCTCATAGCTAGTGTTCAGCCTAAATCTTATATGACAATGTTGCTATGTAGGGAGATTCAGATTTCTTGAAATTTTTTAGCAACACAGGAAAGTTCTAGGGTGAAGTCTTGGTCCTACTCAAATAAAGAACAATTTTTTGTTGGTAATTCACCTGCAGTAGAGAGTCCATATTATTTTCAGTACTGCAGAAATTAGCTTTAATGCCAGGAGGGTGACCTACTCCAGTGTTGAAAAAAATAGCATTTTGTTCTATTAAAACTCTGTCCCGAATAGGCAAGGTGATGAATTTTCTAGTTAAATGTAAGCAGAAAATGTGCAGCTGAGGTATGTTTTCTATAGGCTTCAGTAAGGCAATCCCAATCAGTCTGTGATCAGAACTAGCTGCCCTTAGTGAAATGCCAAAATGACAAAATCTCATTTGTGGCATTTTTTTAATCACTTCACTTGGGAGTATTATATCTTAAAATTTATACTAAGTACATGTTAAACTTCCATTTATGACTGGACATTAAACTCATCTTCCTATGTGTGAACAGTGAACATAATGAGGAACAAGTAGTAAACAGGAAAAACAAACCGATTGCAGATATCAGACAGGGATAAATTTCCCATCTATCACCATTTCAAATAATCTCAGGAACTTCTGTTACCTTTAGAATCATCTGACCAAAATTCATCATCATCAAAATGGGCATCTCCTCCGTAGTCTGGGCCCGGGGGAAAAGCATGTGCCAGTAATCCAGAGGGTCCATCAAAAGGGTAAAAATCACCATGTTCTATAAAGCAAAATTCAAAACAGATAAATTAATTACTCCATCTTGTGTATATAAGAATATAGGTTCCTTATAAAGTAAAAACAGGTGGTTCTGTGTTACCTTTAGTGCCAAAGGAGATCATGATATCAGCTATACCACTTCGTATTCTGGTGAAGTTCAGTGGTGTCACATCAGACCAAACTTTAAATGCTTTTTTGAAAGCTCTGTCTACTTCGTTATGTCTCAAATCTGAAGTGTAATTCATAATTCTGTCAAACAGATTAACATCTCCAGTTAAATTGTATGAATTGAAGAAATATGCAATGCACTTTTATCTGACTATACACCTCATTAAAAGTTTTTGCTTTTGCAATATGATATTATCACATAACCAGGAGCTTAGCAACCAGATACAGTATTAAAAAAAAATCCAAAAATATTTCTATCATCATTAAAATAATTCAGATATCTGAAATGATCCAACAGCTTTCTGTAATTGGTTTTCTATGCACCAGAAGGTTTAGAAAATGACAGATAGATCCAGTATTAAGCAAAATCATATCAGTAACTTCAAAATTTTATTACATCGTATAAAATATCTCATGATCCTCCTTCCTGGAGGAGCAAAACATTATCCAAAGTGATTTTTATATGCTATAATCATCCATATTAGAGTAATATTTATCACTATGTATGGAACTAATAGAGTTTAGTGATTTTGTATTTGAAACTGCTAAATAAATTCAGGATGTAGCTGTTTAAAACCCCAGGTTTACCACCTTGCAGAATTAAAGGAGAAGGAGCTACCCTATGAACTGTCAGCCCTTCACTTTCTGAGGTGATGGTACAGGGATTTCTCTGACCAAACACAGATATCTACATCTGGGATGTGAATTGAGGATCCTGCTCTCACAGCCACGCTATGCAGACTGGTGTGCGTCTACACCACTCTGTCTGGGACGAGACCCATGTGAAGCAAACACTAAACCAGGTCCAAACAGAGCTAAGGAGTGACCTAGAGAAGCGCATGATCTGAGTCCCTACCCCTCTTCCTTTTGGCACCATGGATGTGTCCTGAGCATCTATGTGGAGGCCAAATGAGGAGTTGCTCGCTTAGATCACACTAGGTTTTCTTTTTCATGACAAAGTGCAATGCAAAAAATTCATGTTTACTTTCTTGGGCTGCAATGTAGGCTGGGAGCACCTTTCCAAAAGTAGGGCTGTAAGGGTTTTAAACTGCAACATTAATTTTGTCAAACTCAAATGCACCCTTCTCACATCCAGCTCATCTAGTGAGCAACTGACTGGACAATGCACCTGGAAAGAAGGTAATAACAGTAATAATACTCAAAATATCAGGCATTTACCTGTATGTCAAATTCATTTTTGACCATTTGAGTTTTCTAGGGAAGAAGTTATATTCCCCCATATCTGGGACGCCACATCTTGGTTTCTGCATCAGCTCATATGTTTCTTCATCTAGTTTGCCTGTCACCTCCAAGCCAAAAAAAGCTTGCATTTCCCGAAGTTTAGCTGCCACTGTGTTTCCACTCTTCCTCATTATGCCAGCAGGATTCGGACGGAGATCATAGTGAGTCCTGAGATAGCGCTAAGAAGGGGAAAAAAAGTAATAAGCCTAGTTTCCAAACAGTTGTAACTTCACAATTTACTGTTTATGAAACATGAAAATGAATTCGTTTATACTGTACCTCTGCAAACTGAAGGTCTTTCTCTGTGAATTCATGGCTGTCTTCAAGGGGAATAGGGATTGTCAGGCAAAATGACAAACCCAACAAGAAAAAGAAAACAGCTGAAAGTCCTGATTGCATCATGTTAGATTTCTGAAGTCTGAAGCCCTGATGTTTTAGAGAGCAGTTACCTTTACTTTTATAGTCCCAACCCAGTGAGTCACCACTTAGGGACAACTTAGAACTTCCTTGTTGCTGGAAGTAAACATGCTTAGATGGCTGGTTTGTTTCTCCTCCCCAACACTGTGGTTTAGGCATCTGTTCTGCAACTGAGGGCTCTGAAACTGTATCCTCGTATAAACATGAGGTCTCTGAATATTGACATAGTCTGTGGGAAGAAATGGGAAGAAGCAAATCTCGCTTTTTGATTATTTTGCAGTAACTTGCACTGGCAATAACTGGCAACAATGCTGCAATAACTTACTTTCCTTTGCTAGAAAAATTGTCTTTTTACCATTTGATAAACAGTAAAAATATATAACAAAGTTCATGATTTTTAAAATAAATTCTGCAACTTTTCAGTAGTTACACTAGTTCAACAGCAATTTTTAACTGTTGGAATATACACACTTCAATTGTTAATAAATGTTGCCTTGGCTAATAATGAGCAACATAGAATATACAATAGAGTATTATGTTTCCTTATTTCTGTGAAAAACTATAGCTCCATAGCATTAACAAAAACTTTGCTTCAGAGATCCTTAAAGAGAATTTCTGTCTATATTACAAAATAATTTACTGTCTGATGTACTTAAAAACAGAAATTCTAAATATCAGGAAATAACTAAGAATATTTAAAAGCATTTTTTGTTAGTAATAAAGCAGGTCATGTAGAGTGACTAATTCATATCATTTTTCTTCTTCAAAAAATATGAGTTTAATTTCTTTTGAGAGAATGGCAACCATAGATCAATGAGACAGCTAACACTTTGAGAGAGGCAATCTACCAGGCACAGGTAGGCAACGGATCTGTGTGTCTAGAATAACAGAAAAATGTGATTTTGTCTTATGAGGTGGGTAATAGCATAAATCTGGCATTATGACAAAGATGGTCATTGCTATACTTCAAAACACGAGAATTATTTCTATCTCCCCAGGATCACCACAATCTCAGCTTCTGCTGTAACTTGTATCATATCACATGCTGACAAGCATGGGTCCAAGGGGAGATGCAGTTTCTGATGAATTTGCCTTGCTGTTCCATGGATAATTTCTTCTGCCTGTATGGAAAACCTCAGGCAGAGGTTTCTGGTAGACACTGGTACAGGCATCTTGGAATACACTACCCTGACATGGATGTTGCCTTGTTGACAAAACAGGAAAAGGACAAAAAGCAGAGAAGCTGAATGTGTAAAAGCTCTATTACTCAAACAATGGTAGCTGTGTGTCTTACAGTGACAAACAGCAAAAGCAAATACAGCTGAGAAGAATTTGTTATGTAGGCTATTTCTGCCTCACTGCCCATCTCAGCCACTGCTAAATATGGTTACATCACTTAGAAACAGACAACATCTGTTAAAACAGCTTGTATATTCTCCTTTACATTGTCTGTCACCAGTGCTGAGACTTTTACTCAGTAATGGGGCATGAAGACTCTTAATAAGTTATTCCACCTCTTAAGAAGTGTTCTCCCCTGAAGTGCTTCAGGACAAGCACTGAATCCGTACTGCTGACACTCTCACTGCACTGCACACCTTGCTAGTGCAGACTGCCAGGTTATGGATATATCCTATTTCCTTCCTTCCAGCAATTCTGCATTGATATTGCTTTTATTAATGTTAGGGTAAACAATTAGCAGATAAGCAGTGCTTACAGTGAGTTTTGCTTGTTTTGTGTGGAGTAGTGGTGTTGTCTTATCATGTTTTTTGTGGTTGTAAGGAATACTTTCTGGAGATCATGAAGCTGTGAATGTTACTACTCTTCACAGGAGTACCAGACATAACTCAGAAATCTACGAGTGAAATGAATAGCTTAAAATTCCACAGGTAACATTACTGTGAATTCCAAATTCTCTGAAATTAGGTTTCTTATACATAAAGAAGAAATTGTATACCACCATTTATGTATCACTGTCCTTTACCAGACTTGGTTAAAACTTTTTTATTCTGTGTCAAGTCTTTATGCCACTCCTCTTTCTCAGCTCAGATATTGGAATCTTTGCTTCTGGAATAGGAGAAATTAATTTCTTAACCAACTGTTACTGCAAAAATGTGATCAGTCCATTATGCTTGAGGAGAGGATGATCCCAAATTATTCCTCAGTGGTTTTAGGTTTAATAAACATAGTTCAGCTAACTGCCAATTACAAGTGAAACTAAATATTCAGAGGCAATATTTGAATGATATAAATGCAGAACAGAAAAAAAAAATTAGCTAGGCTCAAGAGTAAAATTAAAGAACAGTGTTAACCTACCCAGAGATGCTCCAAGGAAACGTGGAGCCCTGTTCTTTAAAATGCTTAAGCTGCAGTCATCAAAGCCATGGTAGTAATAATTGTCTTGCCTGAAGAGAACGATATATTAGGCAGGGAAGAACGATTTTTCACTTTCTGTGATTTTTTTCCACAAATGGTCTGAAGTTTTGAAGCTCACTATGACATCTCTATCAAAAACTTTGCTTTTGGTACCCTGAGAGAGCTGTCCTGAGGCATTTCCAAGGAATATAAAAAAAATTGGACAAAGCAGTAACAGGAAAAAACTAGAACAGTCAGTTTTTCTGAAAACAATTTCTCTTTGTGTAAGAAGAGATGTGTAGAGCTGGATCTTTGCTACTGTAGGACAATGAAACGAACAAGAGAAGAGATAGTCCACTGCAGTGAACAGATTCTGCATGTGATAAGACACACAGAGAAAAAAAGAAAGAAGGGACTCTGTAGCTACTTTGTCACAGGGAGTAAATCAAAATGCTAAACAAGAAATTGGTTTCTGAAGGACTGTGTGCAATGAGCCATGTGAGCGTATTATGGCTTAATCGTGTTTTCTGAACATTCAGTTAAATCCTTTGGGACTCCTGGCCATGTAAATATACAGAATCCAATATGTTTTCTTACACATTTTATTGCTATTTATACTACATCAGTGGCCAGAAGCCTATACTGAGGAATGGATTTTTGTCTTTGGTAGACAAAGTGAAGACACACTGGTGAAAGGCCATGCAAACAAGCAAATAAAAAGCTCAAAGAAAATGAGCTTTATTCCCCCTTTTTCTGAAACAGCATCACAGATGTATGATTTTTTTAAAGGGGAGATAAAGTCTTGACTGAACTGGGAGCTAAGTAGAGACCTCTGAAGTTGCTATTACCTTTATGTACAGTGAGTCTTTAAAACCTCAAACAAATGAAGTTTTTAAAGTCAGCAATGATAAATAATAATGTCAAAGCCAGCCTGTGTTGGGCATTGTAAGATGTAAAATCTATGGATCAGGTGATGCCACTGTCTGAGTCAGAAAATTAATTTAAAACCGTGAAGAGAGGTGTAAATGAAGGTAAAAACAGCCAGCAGTGGTTTATAGACCTTGTGCTGACCCTTGTGCAAGCAAGAAAGCCTGGCAAGTTATACTTGAAAAGCTCAGAAACCCACAAAACTGCTGAACAGTGAGATTTCAACAAGCACTGCAAAATTTTTGCAGTTCTGTCATCTTGTGGGTGTGGGTAAAGTAAGCTGGACTGATGGTAATTTACACAGGCACAGCAGAGACTGGAATAATCATGCCAGTTTTACCCCCAAGGAAAAATGCAAAAGAAGTGATGGAATATGAATTGAGAAGACATGAAGTGTCTTAAAACAGCATTTAGGTATTATTTATTTGAAAACAAGAATTGTGCTAATCATATGATTTCAACATGCATTTTGCTAACACAAATAATTAAAAGGTGTCATGTTTTGATTTACAGTCTCTGTTTGGTGCCCAAAATAACACTATCTAGTGAGTGTGATGAATGTTCAGTGACCCTGGAAAGCAGACACTTCACTTAAGACGAATAAACAAAAGTCAATGGTCCCATTTGTTAATGCTTCTTACCACAATACAGTTGTATTTCAAGTGAAACATTTCCAGTGCCTGGGGCTGTGCCATCACATTTGGATCAGCTTCCTCTGGGAAAAAGGATGTTATTCTGAGGCCCATTTTGCAGATGGGTAAATGGAATCTCAGAGTAGTTCCAAACACATAGAAGCACTCTGGCTCTGCCTCTCCAGGTGGGATTCCATCTTTGGGACCTGTTGCAAGAAGGGGGGCCAAGACAAGAGAGCTGGGATGACAAGGGTTGTTACACCAACCAGACCCCTTTTGATATTAAACAGCAGCATCCCTGTGCCATTTGCTGGCAAAAAGATGCAGTTGGGGTGCTCAGAGGTGTTCAATATGGTTCAGTACCAGAAGCAAGAAACATGTAAACATGTTTCCAAGAGGCAATGGCTCTTGTTTGAGTAAGACACTGCAGACCCTGCAGAGCAGAGGCAAAGGGCACTAGAGATGGACTGACTGCCTTTTTGTCTGCAGAACTAAATTTGAGCATCCTCTTGGGTGCTGTGTCTAAAACCTCATTACGATCAATGAAGTCAATGCATTCTCTAAACCCTAGACAGCAGTTTATGTTATTACACTGAGCTAGGCACCTTGGGATTATTTCAGCTGCCCACAGACAGGTATCTAAAGTTGCTTGGAGGACAGAGAGCTCTCATCGGTCCTGTGTCATATCTGACAGTCTCATGCAGATGCCTTGGGTTCCCCCCTGCATCTCAACTGGCACTACATGTCTTTCTTCAGGCTGCTGTGCTGAGCCCCCCACAGCTGGGCTCTGCTGACTCCAGTGCAGCCCCTATACCTCAGTTCAGGTGACCTTTTCTGGAGCTGAACTTCTTGCCCATATTCTGCTGATGCCTGAAGAGGTCAGGAGCTATCACATTACAGGGATTTGTTGTGTTGCTGTGCAAGGTGGCAGTTCTCCAGCTGGTAGGCAGCTGGACAATGTGCATCCCTTCCAGGACAGTGCTCCTGCTCACAGCTGCATCTGACCTGGGTGAAACAGGGACTCCCACCTCATGCCCACAGCCAAACTGAAAGTGAGAAAATGCCTCAAAGTGGTACATAAATTCAAATTTTCTTTGTCCAAACAAAGTGACTGCTCAGATCAAGTACAAGAAATCCAGGTATCTCTATTGCTGGAAAACTGGAGGCAAACAATGAGTTTATGAATTTGTGTCTACCCAAAATAATTCTGCTGCTCAGGGGAAGGAGCTGGTCAATGGTACAATAAAAATGAATGGTAAATGAAACTGCAGGAAACTAGCTCAAAGGTAAAAACTTTATTTTCTATTCTTTTTTAATATGTCTATCATCTTACACCTATTTTTTAATTCTAATATTTAAGATGGCACACAGTCTCAAAAATACATTTAAAGACTACCTCAGTAGCAATGTGGAGCTCTGGCACCCATAGTTAGGTCTTAGTATGCTTTGATGTATTTTATTTCTCATGTCAGCCCTAAAATACATATACTTTGTCCTTAAAGCATTTTTATTTTACCTCTTCCATCATCACAAAAAATGTACTCTGTCATGTAAATTTACTGTTTAAGTACTTTGCTGTAGTAACTTTAGCCTCAAAACTTCAGACCTCCACTATGAATGGGTAGCCATTGTTCATAGAAACAATGTTAATTGCAGCTGTAATAAAAATCTGCATTAGGAAAAAAAATGCATTTGATGATTTGCCTATAAAACAATTCAACATTTCTTTCTAAAATTTTGGAGACTAGAGAGTTTAAATAAATTACCAGGGGGAAACAGAAATTTTACATGTTAAATGTCTAAGTGGAGTTTGAACTTTAAATTTGTGCATTTTACACCTTCAGGAAGGACAAATGGCTCCTTCATGAGTGTGAAATAAAAATTAATGTAGTGTCCTCTGAAACATTTAGGTTCAGAGTACTTACTATTTTTGAAAATTTGGGCTAGGAGTCTAACAGAACCACACAAGTCTTTTCCCTGTTTCCACAAAATCTATCCTCTGATGTATGTTAACACATTTACTATTGATAATGAAGATTCATAATTTCTGATTTGGTTTTCTGTTGCTCACTTCCCAAGAGCACTATATCTTCTGCACCTCTTAAGTAATAACAAATCATAACTGTCTTCACTGGATCTAGACATGTCAAACCAGTGCTGGCTGTAGTACCTAATCCCATGAAGGCCTTTATTTTTCTAGGTATTGTAAGAAGAAATGCAGCAGAGGAATGGGGCAGGTTGGGTGTGGATTTCAAGGGTGAAAAGAAAGCCTCTCTTCAGCACCAGTGAAAAATATGAGAGTTGTGCCTATTGTTCATAAGATATGTCCATAGGTACTGAATGAGGCATTACCTGACTCTTTCCAGATGCATCAATAATTAAAGGTACAGCCTAATTGAACTGTTTTCTTGGTTCCTTTTAATTTTCCAAGCCAATATCTACTGGAATTTCCACCTGGGTGCCTACAAATTTCTTTTCAAGATCAGAGCCTCCCATACATGCATACAAATAATTCAGAATGATGCCAAATGAATTAAAAAAGTTGCATTGACATTATCTGAAAGAGACAGCATCACAAATCCTATGGATGTGCTTGTCCTTCACGGAAATGCTTGGGGTTATTGTAAATTTTTGATTTGTAAGAAGTTTTATGACTAAAACCATACATTTTAAAAACATTTAGGAAAGGAAGTGCAATGTTTAAGCCATGGGTTTTGCTTGCCAACCACATTCATGTTGTTTATACAGCTGGGCTTTTCACAAAGCAGTTTCTCAACTCCATTGCAAAAGCTCTTGAGGATAAGGGGGACATAAAATAGAAGACTGATGCATATAGTTTTATAGAAAGTACTACAAGCGAGTGGTAAGCTTAAAATTAAGTCCTGAATTACTTGTGAGAGATTTCTAAATGTAGGTTTAAGAAAATTCCCAGTGCTACCTAGAAAAATGCATATTTTCAACTATAAAATGATGTGGCACAGAAGTCAATGTCTAATTTTTTCCATTACAAAGAAGTATAAAAAAGGGGTTGCACATTTAATCAAAAATCTCACTCCCCCGTTTGGATCAAACTCAGGGTAAGCCACCAAGATGTTGGGGCTGGAGCACTTGCACTGTGAGGGGAGGCTGGAGAGTCAGACTTCTGCCTGGAGCAGAGGCAGCCTCAGGAGGACCTAACAGCAGCTCCCAGTGCCTGTAGTGGGGTTTCCAAGGATCTTAATCCAGGCATGTCACTGTGGTGAAGGGCAAGAGGGTGAGAGACAGTGGGCATTCACTGAAACAAGAGATGTTCAGCCTGGGTAGAAAGAGAAACCTTTTCTCCATGAGGACAGCTAGGCAGTGGTGCAGAGAGGTTGTGCAGTCATGGTTCTCAGAGGTTTTCAACACCAATTAGGTGAAGACCTGAGTAGCCTGGTTTAACCTCAAAGTTGAGCCTGTGGGCAGAACATCAGACCAGAGGCCACCTGAAATCTCCTGCAGGTTGTTTTTCTGTGATTCTATACCCTAATATCAGTAATTGAACATCAAATATTTTGAAATATTTTGAAAACATTTTAGTGAGTATGCCTATGTGACACTAGACATACTCAAGTTCTATACATTACAGATTTTTGGGTGTGATTTAGTAAAAAACCCAACAAACCAGGGCTCCAGATGTTGGCTGTCACTTGAAATCTATCTTCAAGAGCTTCTCATGTTCAAATATATCAGTCAATATCTTCATGATATCAGTGAATTTTCAGTTACTGTGAAATATTGGTCAGAAAGTGATCTAGAAAAATTAACCAGGCAACAGAGTTTGCAAATGAAAAGTAATGTGATTCAGACTAAGTTCTCAAGATATTTGCAATATTTTTAACATCTTGTTATCCTATCTAATGCCGTAACACTGTCTTGCATACTAACACTGCTGTATATGAATGATATTAACAGAGAATTTTCAACCATTACTACAAATTTCCTAATTTTTCTGCTGTTCTCTGACATTCTACCCTTTTCACCCTGGCCTCTGCTATTTGAATGTCCTTCTGTATTCACTTTCAGAAAAAGACAACAGCTTCCATTCCTTTTTTCTCATCGTATCTGTGGGATGGAATGACAAGAAAATAACAGAATTTTTGCAGCATTTCTTGACAAGTCCTTAGAAATGAATTTTTCATCATACTGTCTCTGTTCTTACATCAGCTGAAAAAGTCCATTCATGTGTTTCCTAGCCTTGGCATTAAGCATTTTCTTTTCTGTACTAGCAAGAACTGGCTTCTTTCACTTACTTCTTCCTCTTTTCTCATCAGGCAGTGTGCTCTGATTCACTGCAGTGATAAAGATCAATTGCTAGTAATTCAAACTGATTAGTGGTGGTTAAAATAGAAAAACAAAATTAGAAATATTATTGGTTAAGAGAAGAAGACTTGCCAAAGCTACAATCTTTGTTAGAAATGCCTGCTCATATTCATGTTGAAAAACTAAATTCAATAGTTTAGATGTTACAGAAGATGCCTGGAGGTCATGGTTCAAATAGGGTCCTCTAGAGCCAGTTGCCCAGACCAAAAATGATCAGAGGGATGGAGTACCTCTCCTGTAAAGAATGGAATCCACTGAACAGTGCACTATCAGATCCATCTCTCTCCAGTTTAGTGAGTAGGGCTTTGTGGCAGCCTGTGTCAAAGGCTTTACAGAAGTCCAGACAAATAACATCTGTAGCCCGTCCCTTGCCTACTGCTGTAGTCACTCCACTGTAGAAGGCCACACAGTTGGCCAAGCAGTACTTGCCCTCAATGAAGCTGTACTGGCTGTCTTGAATCACCTCTGTATCCTCAAGGTGCCTTAGCGTTGCTTCTAGGAGGATCTGTTCCATGGTCTGCCCGGGCACAGAGGTGAGGATGACAGGTCAGTAGTTCCCAGGGTCCATCTTTCTACATTTTAAAACTGGGTGTAACATTTCCCTTTTTCTGGTCATCTGGGACTTCAGTTGAGTGCCATGACTTTTTGAATAATGTGAAGAGGGGCTTAGCAACTATATTGGTCAATTCCCTCAGGAGTCTGGGATGAACTTGCACTCTTACCATTCTGTGACTTGTGATTAAGCTTCCAAAAATGGTTCAGAGTTGTTTAATCTGTCTTAATTTCCTACTGCCTTTTCTGTCAACTGAGGCTGCACTAGTGGGATACTGGAGGCTACTGAGAGTCTTCAGCTCGTATTCTGTCCAGGTGGGCAAGCATGGTTTAGTTCATTGGAAGATCTAGAAAAATAAAGAAATGTTACCTATGCAAAAGAATACATACAAATGCAAGCAATATTCATATTTTTTAATGAGAATTACTCCATGATGGTTCATATCTGCTGATTCAGAACCATTAAAAAGCTCATTAAACTACATAGGGCTTAAGTTAGAATAGATTCTATACCTGACTATTTTAAAATGGTTGGAGCATTTTCAGCCTTCGTTATCACGATGTTGGCAAGGCCATGGGACAGTCAAACCAAGGTCTTGGAAAAATTTCCAGCCACATACTCCTGAACCTTCAGCGTCTTTGTTTGTCTTTTTCTCTACCAGATGTGAAGTGGAATTTATTACATAAACAAATTATGAGATATCTGTGCATAGTGGTGTCAGAATCTTTCAAGCTAGTAAAAAATCTAGTGTCATATGTGGCTTGGTTTCCTTAACATATAAAATGGAAATTCCTGCCTGAAAGTGAACCATAACAAATGTTCACTGGAAGTTTCACAGAGCTTATGCATTAAGTTGAGCTATCGTTTTATGTCCTTTCAGTTCAAAATAATTTATAAAACCTGTTCAGAGTTGACATAGAAAACTCTGACTATGCAAAATACTTCTATTACTGTCAAATAATGAGATTATCTGAACAGTTAAAAACAAGGTTTGTGTATTTTTGTTTTCCTTAATTCCTGGATGAGAAAAGAGGAACATTGAAGCAATACCATTTAGTTTTGTCTAAAACATAACAAAAGATGATGAAACATCAAGATTTTTTTCTGAATCTTGCTTATCTATAAAGAATTATTTGAAACTATTAAAATAACTAGGAATTAAACATTTTTTATCCTTATGTTTTGGAAACCTCACATGTAACAACTCCTGACTTGCACCTGAACAAAAAGAAAAAATGTTGTTTCTATGCAATATTAATCCAGTTGACTTTCAGAAACTGAAAATCTTCAGAAGAAAGAGGATGTTGCAACATGACAGATCCACTTTTGGTTATTAGGGAATTTTACCAGGAGACAAAATTTTACAGCCATGCACCTAACAAAGTACGAACTCAAGGTTCACCCATATCCCAGATGAATGCTCCTGTCCATGTAGTAAAGGGCTGGATCAGTTTCTCCCGCCTTTGTGTAAGAAGGGATCAATCCAGTTTTTAATCCTATTTCATAGACTACCTAATTCTCACAGCACGAAATTGTGATTGTACCATTAAATGCAAATACTTTCATTCAGTTTTGCTCAATTGTTTCAATTTCTCTATTTAACACACAAATGACTAAATGACCAATCTAGGTCAGTATTCCGTCTCTTAGCAATGATAATAAAAGACAATATTTAGGGAGAACATGAGTTTGGTGAGCTTTTGACTGATGCTGGATGTCTTCACAATCTTCTGTAAGAACAAATTCCAGATATTCACTTACTATTCTATAATTATGATTTAATTTCTCTGTCTTAAATCAGACTCCTACAAGCCTGATGCAATGTCACACAGCTCTAATATTGTACAGTTTGGTATATAGCAGCTTTACATTCATCTTCTGATGCACCTTCATGATTTTGCAAATCTTAGTTTTATGAAGTTTTTGACCTCCTCTTCTCCAAACTCCTAATTTGGTAGCTGATACTTCAATTTAGTGATTGAAATTGTCTTTCTGGGTACTTTCTTCATTGTCATTATATACTTTCTCAGATTTGGAGAACAAAACTGCACAAAGTTCTCAAGAACTGGACATGGGCAAGTTTGATATAGTGGGAAAATTATGCTTCCCATCATTCCTGCTCTCAGCACTTATCCTGATGGTGCCCAGCAGTTTGTTGACTTCTTTTGCCTGCCACTGCATACTGAGCCATTGATTTCTGAATGAAGATTTAGTCTCGAGGATTTCACTCTTGCATTCATACAATAGGTTGTTTACGTTCCAAATCCAGAAGACAGAAAAAATGTGAACTAACAACAGAATCAAGGTTGATGTGATTACAGATTTTTGGTGGCAAAATAACAACTCTAGAAGTGCACACTGTCTTCTGACATAATCAAAACATGAGAATTGTTTTACCTTATTGTGCATTTTTAGCTGCATTGCTTCATTGTCATTTACAGGAAAAGAATAAATAACAGGAAGAAAATATCAATTTCCCATTCAAAGCTGACATGACCAAAAAACCCCATGTGGCTAAACAAACTGTAAGTTAAATTATAGGATATATGATGTGCTGTGCACCAGACAAATGTGTGCTTTTTTTCTAAAACTGTGTGAATAACCAATGTTTTTGTTTAGTCAAAATAAGAAAAATTTAAAACCCCAATGATTTCACATGAAGTTTTTTTGTTTATCTTTCTTGTCAGAAGGAAAAAACCACTCATATTTCATGTTTCCTTAATGAGAGCTAAGGCTTAAGCAAGGCCAGTTTAAAACCCATGGGTAGTGTTGTTAAGTACTGCCATAAGATCCAGGGAAGTGATTACCCACTCTACTTGGCACGCGTGAGACCAGGTCTGGAGTGGTGTGTCCTGAACTGGATTCTTTAATGCACAGAAGAGGTTACCAAGATAGTCAGGGGCTGGAGCACTGGACATAAGAAAGGCCTAGAAAGCTGAGTTTGTTCATGCTGGAGAAGAGAAGGTGAAGGGGAAGCCTTACTGATATCTGCAGGTACCTGACAAGAAAATGCAGAGAAGATGGTTGGCAGACTCTCCCTGGATGTGCACAGAGAAAGGACAGGAGGCAATGACTACAGATTCGAACATTGGAAATTCCACTTGAGTATTAGGAAAATTTTCTTTGTTGTGAGAGATGCAAAATGTTTGAAAGGGCTGAGTTTTGGTTCTTTGTCCTTGGAGGTGTTTGAAATTCATATAGTCAAGTCTAATAGTAACATGGTCAAATTAAACATGAGCCAGGGGTTGCCTGTATGACCTCTAAAAGTTCCTTCCAACCTAAATTAACCTATATTTCTGAAGTTCTTTGAATGATCATTGTTATTGATCCAGTAGGTCCTTGGAAAATCTTTCAGAAGGAACCTGAGTATTTTATATCTGAGCTGCTGAGAAACAACACAGAACACATTGCTCTTGGTTTGCTGACTTTTGTGAGTCTAGGCTGGATCATGTTTCTTCCACCCAATTCAGATTGTGAATATTATCAAGCCCACTGAAATAGTATTTTTTTTTTTTCTTGGTGAAAAAGCATTTGTCCAAAATGTTTTTTAAGCTATAAATTTTCTCAGATTTCATAGTAGTGATTCAGTGGCAAAATTCTAAAAACGATAGTCTTCTAGCTTCAGAGTGCTTCACAAGCATTAGATGATTAATCCTCATATAGGCCTATTATTCAACTAAGCATTTTCATGCAGACTGTATAGTAAAATTGATAAAGACTGGTCTCTAACTTCAAAGTTTTCTGTCAGTTCCATTCATTTCTGACAATTTGTTAAGCATCTGACTTTGGTCCTCAAATCCAGGTCAATGAAATTTCACTGGTCAGTGTATAATGGAGAATCCTAAAGCTACTAGTGAAATTCTCAATAAACATTAAGTTACAGACCAATAACACCAGCAAATTCTTTAATGACAGTCATAGTCCAAATTCTAGTGCATGATGCTCAAATGAAGTTTGCAAATCAATTCTTCAACCAATAAATACAACATAAGGGTATCCACTGTTAATGGCCTCCCAATCCAATCTCCATGTAATCACAATGTGTTGGTATTCCAGCTCCAAACAAACATCAATTTGACAACTCAAAAAAATTAAAAAAAATAAAAAAAAAATAAAAAATAATATATATATATATATATATATATATATGTATGTATCTTTGGTAGGTTTTGCAAGGATCTCTATTGATTCATATGCTTAGCACATTCACTTAAGAAAAAAAAGTCAAAGTGACTCGGTAAAAAATTCTTGAAAATGCTGTCTACAAATGGTTTCTAAGAGGGTGTAGTGTTCAAAATGGGCTGTTCTCAATTCTTTCAGTCTGAAATGTAGATGTGTGGGTGAGCACCATGTATATGAGTGTTAGAAAATTACTGGGAACATATAATGAGTAGGTAGATTGCCAAAGTTAACATGCTGTTGTTATTGTGCCCACTTTAACCTAAGACAATTGAAACTGTTCTTCTGTGATTTGATAAGACTTGATTAATTGTTCTATGATTCACCTAAAACTATGACTCAAGTCTAAGCCTGAAACTCAGTCAGTATTTTTAGATCATTAAAAATGGGGAGACAATTGAGGCAGGGAACTCCTTTGTCTTGTTTACCTAAGGAATGGAGAGTAAGGTGTTTTTCACAGACACTTGAAAGCAGAGGTCTGTTCTGTGACTCACTAGTGGATTTTCCACAATGACTATTAAATGATAACTAGAAGCATAACAACAAGCAGCTCCATTCTTAAATGACTTGCAAGTCAAAGAAGGCTCAAATTAACCTCTTCTAAATACTAACTCCTTCTCTTTAAAGCAATAGACTTAAACTCTGTCCAAGCACAACAGCGTGTTGTCATTTTCTCAAATACTTTAGCTGAATGATCCATTTGACATGATATTATCTTTAGTGTTCTCTTTTTCAAGCTTATGGTTGTAGATAGACACTGCTCTGAAAAATTTTTTGCAAAGAGTGACAAAAGCTGTGTTTAAATGTCTGACATATATAGTTAATTTATTCACACTAGTATTTTCATACAACCTATGTTGGATATTTATGGTAAAATGCAGCCAACTTCCTCACTTTATCAGAATTGTTCCATAGTGCCAGGGCTCTGGCAAATCAAAGATTTTTCTGATTAAATAAAAGATGTGTTTTCTATGCAGACAATAACAGCAACATGATATTTGTTCAGATATTTAGATACTCATATATTAAGATATTTATTCAGAACTATTTTTTGAGAAATTTGGATCTCTCTGTGGATCACTGGACTTGTCTATGCAGACACTGAAAATGAGTCATGAGGAAAATCCCATTCAGTTTGCCCCAAATGTCTTTTATCTGGGAACATTCTATTTAGAGTAATCATCTTCTGTTTCTCTAACAGATTCTGGTGATTCAGCCAAGATATTGATAACAGAAGCTGCAAAATAATCCAGACATTCTTTTTTGATAGTAATAAAGTTACAGAGATGTTGATTTCTCTGAGGAGCTGCTAAGTACCAGGGGATTTTTGTTAAATGTTTGAGCATTGTCTGACTCAGACTGAAACCAAACCAAACCATCACAAGGGGTAACGTTACTGTCAGTCATCTTTATGGAGTAAGTGGTTAAATTCCAATGCAATGATCCCTGTCTTGATCAACAAGGGGCAGACTTCCAGCGGTGAAATGTTGAGCCTGTACAGCTCGAGGCTAAACCCCAAACCTGAGGTGGTAGAAGTGATACACATACTGTTAGAATGGGCATGGCACAAAGGAGAATGAATAATAATATTCACTGTAATTATTTACTCCTACTCAACCTGAATAAATGAAATTTTTGGCAGCAGTGTTGGAAAGAGAGGTCACTCATGCATTCCTCTGAATAAAAGCCAATAACACAACAGCTATGAATAAAACAGTGATTACACTCTTTTTACTGTAACATCTGATTAAATGGTTGGTTGAGGGGACTTTCCTAAAATATATTCATTTGCCTTCCACATCATATTTATAAACATATGAAATTCTCTAATGCAGAACAAAAGTTCTCAAGACTATCTCATTTTACATAAGCTTGGATTTTAGACAGGCCTGGGGTCTGAAAATGTACAGAGATGCAATAAGAAAGACCATGTTTGCAAACTAGACAACACCCTATGATTTGGGCATTACGAACACAAGGCATTCAGATGAAGCTGTGAAAAAAAGAAGATAACTGTGTACACTGTTCATAAAGGGGTATAGACTCCAAAATTAATTAGTCTAATTAGTTTGGGTGATTAATTTGGATGATTGTCATGGCACCAAGGGAGACAGATTTGATGGAATTTCTTCATCTTCCTCCTGTGAACGATTCTGCATGTTGTCCCAAGAACAGTCCCAGACTCAAGTAGAGTTAATCAAGCAGCAGTCTTGCTAGTCAATGTATTTATTTTTTCCCAGAAAAAGAAGATTCTGAAGAAAAACTGATTTCTGGATTTAAACATTTTATTCACATATTCCTGTTTCCCCCTCTTCATTTCTCTTGAAGGACTAGCTCTTTTATATGAAATTATGTACAAGTCAGTTGTAATTCACTGCAGAGAAGCATGTTAAAAATTAGACTTTTTGAGAAAGATATGAGTCAAGAAATTTTGCTTAGTTAGATATCTGGAGGTAACTTCATAATTAACCATTTCTTGGTAGAAACCACTTCATAAACAAACATAAATATAACAATAATAGCAAAAACCAGTGTAATTGTGTTCCCTGTTCCTTCTATCAAGAACAATTAATAAGCTTATCTGTGTGAAATTATTAAAATTAAAGAGGGAACAAAGTGAGGGTGGAAGGAAACTATGGCCCAAAATTTGGCTTAATATCTGTAATCCTGGGTGTTGTGGAGCTGATGGTATATATTATGCCAGGAAATGAAATGAAATAAAAGGTTCAGTAAACATAACACATGATTCACATCTTGGTACTGAACTCAAAACAGCTAGATATAAATAGAATAAGCAAAAAATATTTAGTGAAGCAGCAGATCCTGATTTCCAATGTACCTTGAACTTGTTTTGTTTTGTCCTCAATTGGAATGACTTTTTGCATTCCAGTGAAAAATGTTTATTGCCTACTACAAACCAAGATATTTAAAAACATAGGATATGAGAATCCCTGTATCTTACACACAGCACTAGTCATCACAAATTAATGATAAAGAGAGGAAGTATAACAGTCACATTTATAGCAGCTCAGCAGCTGTTAAACACTACTTGGCAGTTCCTGCATTGTCAAGCCAGAGATGTACTTACTGGAGCATGAGTTATGAGGGGCTCTAAGTGTACGAGGTGCTCTCTCTCTACACGGCTGTAGCTCATGAAGAATCTTGTAAACTCCAGAAATGTGGATTCGTGTTTATCATGTGGGGTCCATAATTAAAATCTAAGTGTATGAAATTGGATTCTCATTGCAAAGCATTACTTATAAATACAGGGATTTGAGCAGTGTAAATGCTGACATCAAGGATGAGCTCTTGTGGCCAAAGGGAATATAAAACTGCTGAGGTGGAATGCTGTGCTCAGCCTGTGGTATCTGGGATACAAGTACAGGTTAATTATCCCATAGTTGTTTTGGCTAATATAATTGGACATTTTAGGTAAGTCTGAAGTCCTTGTCAGAGATTGCATATGTTCCAGGACAGATCCTCATGAACATTTTACCAAATCAAGGGAATGATGCCTCAAACATCTGCTTGGTAATACAGAAGCTGAAATGTGATGGAGTTGAATAAATGCATTAAATATTAATAACATTGTCAATGCTTTAGAACTAATATTACTAGGAATAATACAGATTTCAAAAATTTTTATTCTCTATTCAGTTGCCAGATGATTAAAAAACTATAGGTTACATTTTGAGTTTCTGGGCTTGATTAATGATGGGTGTGGAGGACATTTAATTGTTCTAGGTAAAACTTGCACGTATCATTACTGATACTTATGTTGTTCTATATCAGTCACGAACAGAAGACCACAAAGAATTTAAGACACCTGGCCTTAACACTGGTGCCCCTACCCATGTGAATTGCAGGACAGGGTCTCAAAAGATTGCAATGGGTATCATATGAAAACTTGGAAGTGAAAAAAGGTGATGGTCTGAAATAGGAGAGAGATTTTTCAGAGTGACAAAATTCTACAGAGAAGTAGTCTCAATAGCTGCACAAGAGAAACTTAATTGATTATGAAATAATTTCTCTTTAGATCATTACTTCGCCTGTTGGGCTTCAGTGAAAATGTATTTTGTACATATGTGATCCTATATTTCTGTAATATTACAGCTTTCTTCTGTAAGGAACCAACAATGACTTATAAGATATATATTATTTTTCCTGGATAACATTGTCTTTTTATCTTTAGTCTCCCATTTATAATTATAAAGTATTTGAAATGAGATTGAGAACTACATATTCATAACTGTATCTTGGAGAAAGATATTAGAAAAAGAACAGATGATTTACAATTACAATTGTTTCTGTCTGCTAAAATAAAAGACAATTATTCCATCAATCTTTTTGGTTTTTTAATTCCATAAATTTATTTGTAGTAACTTCTTTGGAGTTCTATCAGAATAATATCTTCCCCATCACATACTAAGGATTTGTTTTTCTGGAACAAAAGGAAAGACAGTGAGTGTACAGTCTGAAAAAAGAGATTTTAAGATTTTTTAGGGCAAGTTACCTCCCAATGTCATTCCAGCAGCTGCTGCAGAACAGCACCACCGTTGGTTTCCTCCTGCCTGCAGATGCTTTTGTTATATGCAGTTGTGGAGTGTGACGGGAAAGAGAAGCTATTTGTGGCTTTGCATTAATTCAGTCCTTATTTTGGGAAGTAAGGAATCAGCAAACTTTATTTTGTTTTCATTAGGATCTAAGAGGGAAGGGAATTCTATTAGGCACTTTGGTAAATTCTTCCTTTATTCTAGCTCTGTTTTTACCCCTGAATTGCTACACTGGTATTGGCAAAACTATGCAGGGTGAATTGAAATGATTGAGAAAGCCATCATCACTGAACATCCCTGCCATTCCCCTGTGCTGCCCTCGGGAAGTGGAAATCACAGAAGTATGACCATGTCAGTTGTAAATAAAATATTTGCCTCGAAATAATTCAGTCAGTTAAATAAAAATAATTAATCTTGTGACTGTAGAGTGACAAATTGGCAGCTATGTAATCTTAGCAGAAAACAAGTTACGGCCAGTTGTAGTAAACTCAGCCCCAGAAGAAGAGGTTCGGAGTAGCTCAGCCCCCTTTGAGCCCAGCACGGGCTGGCAGAAGCTTCCAGAAGGTGTTGCTTTTGCTGGCCATGTCTCAGGGAGCCTGCAGCCTGAGCCAAACCACAGCTATGGGAATGTCTCCAATGGCTTCCAGACAGCCTGGGTGGAAGTCTGTGAACTGCTTCTTGCAACACTGCAGTGCACAAACATACCTCCCTACCTGAGCTCTGGAGTAACTTCCAAGAATAATTTCTTGATACTCTTATCTTGATTTTCCCTCTTCTTTCCTCTGTCCTGCTGCCTGGCCCCAGGGTACAAGCGTAGGGTGGCTTCTCCCCAGTCCTGTGCCTCCCCAGCCAGGCCATACTTCATCTCAAACACCATATAAGCAGAAAAGTTAGTTTTCTCACAATTAAAGGTGAACGGAATATATTCCTATCACTCATCCAAATGCACTAAGATATTCATACACTTCTCTCCAAAGTACTTTCCCCATGACAGTAAAAGCCTTTTTAAATTCCCCAGCTTCCTGCAGCAGGGTCTGGAAGGCTTTCTTTATGGATGGTCTCGGTGTTCTTCTTGTCATACCCAGTGGAGTGAGAGACAGCACTACTCTTGGAAAGAGAGAAACCCGGAAAGAGGGGAACAGTGCCAGAGGATGCAGCAAATCCCTGTGTTATCACAGGCATCTCCATCAGGGTCACAGGGCAGAATGCTTCTGAGGGATAGCTCAACAAGGGGAGCAGAAAAGATCACCCTCATTTTATGATTAAGATCTTGTACTAGAAGGAAAACGGCAAATACAGGTTTCTGTACACCAAGCTTGTGGGTTTGATCCCTGGATGGGCCATTCACTTAAGAGTTGGACTTGAAAATCCTTATGGATCCCTTCCAACTGAGAATATTCTGTGATTCTGAGTACAGGGAAAGGCATGCATAATAAAGACATAAACCCAAGAACACTTTTTTTTTTTTTTTTTGTAAAGAACCATGGAAAATGTACTAAACAAGCAAAATTAATTTCCCATGGAGTCTCTGTATGTTCTCTTTTATTTTATCTCTAGGGTGTTGTTTTTCTTTATCTATTGTTGAACATGGGTTGCTTTCTCTAATCTCCTCTGAGGGCTCTCCAACCTCCTATGAGGGTTTCTCCAACCTCCTATGACGGTTTCTCAAACTTCTCTGAGAGTATCATATTTTTGCTGAGACATCTACTCTTGTTTATTGCTTCTGAGCATGGTTTGTTTCTCATTAGCAGTATCTGGACTTCCAACTGGACTTCTGATTATGAATCTTACCAAAAAATTGACTTGAATTGTGATTTCAGTCACAAAAATTTTCTTGAAGTGGCCTCACAGCCCCAAAATCACAGCTACAGTTAAGCCCTGCAGGATGTGGATTAACCCTTAGCAAAGGCTTAAACGTCACCATGTGGAGGTGAAGAGAAGATACTGGACTGTGAGGTATAGGGCTGGGGAAGCAGTGGGGTCTGTGGGCACATCTCCGCTGTGTGCTGCTCAGGGCAGAGCAGCAGACACGCCATTCCATACTGTATTAATGGAGCAGTGTGGCTCTCCTGCATTTCCTGTGCCCCTTGGGAACAGTCTGGTATATGAGGCTGCACAGCCAATATGTAACAGGTATGGAATGGAGTAATGTTTTCTGGGCATACCTACAGGTATGATGTACAGCAGAGCTGTGAACCCTGTTTGTAACTTACTTGGCAACCCTGAGGCTCTGTTGTACCTCTCCAAGGAATATACTACCAGAACCTCTTCACATGTTCTTCCTTGTCTTGCTCTAAACTGACATCTCCAAATCTTGTCTCACTGTCTTGCTGCAAGATCAATGCCTAATCTGTATAGGGCAGCTAAAAACTCAGTTTGCATGCTGAGCTGGCAGAGGGAGTGGAGCAGAGACCTGACATTACGTCCTGTAAGTCTTATTCTTAAGCATTGTGTAACTTAACAGATATTTGGGTTACAGCATTGGTTTCTAGTCCATTCAGTATGGGTGCTGTAATACAGACTTCTGAGTGGCCCTCACTGCTTTTTCCTGTTTTCCAAGCAAAGGGGTTTTTGTTCCTAGAAGAGTGACTTTTGCCAAGAACGGTAACCACAAAAATTGCTGTTTACATCAGGAATTCAGAGGCACAGACAGCAAGTCTCCCTCTTGTCAGGATAGAGAAGAAAAGCAGTTTGAGGCTCTGGGTTACCTTGGTGGAGAGGTTTGGGTTAGCGTGGGAAGAGTGCACCACAAGGAACACAACACTAACAGTGGTTTTGCTGCTGCCAGTAAGGACCACAGGGTGCCACAGAACAGAGGATTTCTTGGCCTGCTTTTGTTGTTATACACTAAGGTTCGAATGAAAAATACACCTTCCTCCTCCAAATAAACTTTGCCCAGTTTGGAAATCATAGTGACTATAAACAGCAGAACTGACAGTAGCTGCTGACAGTAATCTGAACTAATAACAAAGAAATCAACTTTGTGTGGAAGAGGAAAAACATGCCAAGACACAAAGCATTAAAGGGCAGGAGGAAACAGAGTGTGCTTCTAAATATTTCTTCAGATTTGTCATTTGCTGTCCTGTTTGCGTTCCACAATACTGTTGAGAGAGCAGGTTTGTACAAATACAAACAAATACATTGTGGGCTCAGTTCTGCCAGGGTGCCCAGGAGCAGAGCTTGCAGGGTGGCAGAAGACCTCCTGCAGATGCTGGAAGAAGGAACACAGTGCTCTTCACTTCAGAGCCGTGTGTTAGGAATAACTCTCTGACTGTTCTAGAGAGCTAATTTAAGTCAATCATAATTCTTCATCCATTGTATTAAAGCCAAAGGATCCAGCACCTTTATAATCTATATCCAGCACCTTTATAGTCCTTAATCCACAAAGCACATTCTAGTCCTTCATCTTTTCATGACATGTAAGTTGAAACTCTTGCAATTTCTTCTTCTTTGTTTAGTTGAAATCTTCATAACTGAAGTTGCCTCTGATCTTTAAAAGTCCTGTGAAAACCTTCATAAGAACACAGTTTACTTCTGGATAATTTTCCTGAAGTATTTCCTTCCTTCTTTCTTTCCTTCTTTCCTTCTTTCCTTCTTTCCTTCTTTCCTTCTTTCCTTCCTCCCTTCCTCCCTTCCTCCCTTCCTCCCTTCCTTCCTCCCTTCCTTCCTTCCTTCCTTCCTTCCTTCCTTCCTTCCTTTTAATGCGTATCACTTAGATAATGAATCTGACTGCTAAATTCTATTAAGTTCTGCTAAGACTACTAAGTTTCAGTAAATTCCAAGAGTGTTTAAATTTCATCCCTTTCATACTTTTACTCTGCTATTTAGTTCTATAGAAGAATTGCCGTTTTATTAAAGGTCAGTTATCTAATATAAATCATAAGTTGTTTTTCAAATGAGGTAGAAATTATCCCTCTGTGGGTTTTCAAATACAGATTTAAGTAAATAATTATTTATCTACATCTCAAATGCATTCTTTTTATAGAACTCTCATGGTTTCTTCCTAATAAATTTTACAGGGTTCTTCTGTATACCTTTAAATGTTTTAGAGATCTTGAAAGTGAAAATAAACATAATTATAATTATCAAGTGAAATATGGTGACATAATGTTTCATCCATTTATGCATAAATGACAATGAATACGAAACAAATGCTTTAGATTAAAATAAAACTAAAAAATTACTCTCAGATCTTATCAACCATCTAGATCTTTACCTAGGAACTGTAGCTGCTCTATATTGTTTGTCACAGCTTTCTTTTCTCTGCTGTATAGATTATAAATTTAGTTCTGGAAAGAAGGAAGGAGGGAATAAGAATAACTGGTTTCAGGAAAGGGGACCACAACAAAATCAAGGAAGTGGTAGATGCAATCTTTTGAGAAAATAGTCCAAGTCTAAGAAAATAATCTAAGAGTGTAAGACAGAGTAACCTCTAAGAGAAGCAAGCAAAAACTATATAAATTGTGCAAAGCAAACTCTTCTGAAGTAAGAGAAAGATCAAAAGAGGTACCATTATACTCAAAGATTCCTGAGAATAAGAATGAATTGAATAAAAGCCGAAACACTATTAAGTATGAATATAGAGCAGCAGCAGTAGCATGTGGGCATAAAATTAAAAAAAGGTTAAGGCATTAAATATTGTCGGGGGTCACATAAAGCATGTGTACATCATACAGTTTAATCAGAAATAAAAGAAAGACAAGTGAAACTTGATTCTGTTGCTTAGCAGGTAAGTGAATCATCAATGCATGAACATCACCATGTAGGAGCACAAGGGGCTGCCAGTGACACCAGGAATTCCACGTATTGTTATTCAACATTTGCACCAAAAGATGGATGAAGGAATGGGGATTATAACAGAAAGTGTTACCACATGTGTTTATACATGCCCTGGGTGGCTTTCTCTGCCAAGGAATTTGACCCTCTTTTATCCGTGACTGCATGCTTCAAATATCAGTTATTCCCAGTCAAGTTCATAAAATATGGGCATTCAGATGAGGCAGAATGTTTTGGATTTAGAGTACAGAGAATAGAGTATAGCACTGTTGAACTGAAAACAGGCCTGTTTTAGGTGAACTAAATTAGTGGCAATACTGGAAATGTGACCACAAGCTGCTGGACCACAGACCTGAAGGCAAAGTTGAAGTCATAGGAAAAGGAGAAACCTTTTCTGCATCCTCTTAGTAAGACTTTTGTTTAACTTGTGAGCAGATGCTGCTTCCTGTACCTCTGTCAATTATAGATGCTGAAATTCCCTTATTTTGCAATTTATGAATATTCCCAAAGACATTCTGAAGGATGTTTTATGAAATAATGTACAGGTGGAGTTTGATTTGATTTCTTACATCTTTACCAGCCTAGGTTTGCTGTACACCATCTCTAAAACCCTAAACTCTGCACTCAGGAACATGTGGTTACTTGTTGTGCCAGAATAAACTAATGACTACATGAAATAATTCCTCTTAGAAACTCCCAGTCACAGTGAAATGAAGCCATTTTGAATCCAGGACCTTTGTATTCAAAAAAACCAGCTACCGGCTTCTGGTTTTTGGCATGCTGAGTAGTACTTGCAAGTCAGTTCTATTTACAGATTACTTCAGCAGTCTCTCAGTGTACTATGGAAGCTGCTGGTACTTAGTTTTCTTTTTAAATTATATAGATCCTACAGTGTAGCTAATATCTCATCAAGAAATACTAACACTTCATTTATGAATAAATATCTTTGCCCAGGCAGCAGAGAAAATGTAAATATTTATACGAATCCAAATAATAACACTAACAATCTGATTTTTTCAGTGGCTTTGAGTAAAAAATATACCAGTATTGAAAATAATAAATCTTTGGTCTTCCTAGGATTTCAGATTTCAGGATTTCATTTGCCCATCACAATATGTAGATGCTGATTCAGAATTGTGAAATAATGAAGCTGACAGCCATGCTGCTGAGAGGAAGGAGTGCTAAGGCACACAGTTTTGGGTAATAGCTTTGTCTTTTATCCTTATAGTGTATTTTATGATGAATACAGCATATTGGATATAACGTGGGTCCTATGGTCAATCCTTAATTCATCTTCTTTAATGCACTAGAATTCAATGTAATTAATACACAGAACACACGTACAAGAGGGAATGCTTTCTCCTCAGTTATCAATCTATAAAACTATTCAATAAATGAGAGTCATGCTGAACATTTAATTGCTTAGCAGTGGGTAGTGCAAACAGATTTTACCTTAACTTTAACTTATATGAACTGAAAACTTTTGTTGTTCTGCTCTTTTCCTGGACTCATTCTCATCACATATTTTTGAAGCAAGTTCAGGAGTGGTATTAAAAAACAAGCATTCACTAAATTTTGATCTAATAGTAATTGTAAAAAATACTAAAATGTATGTTTATTGATGTCTTTAGAGTTTCACCATGTTTGTGCTATTAACTAAATCATTTCTGCTTTGGGAAACCACCAGTGGGAGCCCAGAAGGATCTAATATGTTGTTGTATTTGCAGGATCCACTTCTTTGGCTCTACATACTTCTAGGTGGAAAAAAAGAATACATTTTTGTATTCATCTGTTTCTAGAATTAGCTTGTTAGGGGTAAGGTTGGTAGTGCTTGACGTATCTGAAAAAAAAAAAATTGAATGTGTTTCTAGGAGAAATTTGAATGTCATCACAGCTATATAGTCAATGCAAGAGATAAGGATCCCTCTCTCTGAACTTCACAAATACAGTCTAATCCTGTCCTTCACAGTACTTGGTGTACTGTGATATCACCGATATTATTTGTAGTCCCAGGTCCTAGAAGGACAAAGACATGAAGAATGAGGAGACTGGGTATAATATAAACCACTAAAATGGCAACAGAAGTAGATACTTTATATATTCCATTCAGGTAATAAGAAAAAGGATGATACATCTCACAAAAAAAAAAGGGAATGAGTAGTTAAATGAGCAGTAACTCTTGATTTCTGACTGTTTATGCCTGAACAGCTGTAACTTTGCTGCTCTCTGGAATTCAGAAGAAAAGGATTTTTCCTATTAGAGATGGACAACTGTGGCACTGACCCAGCCAGTGGCTGTGGTCACAGGAAACAATGGACAATCTGCAACCCCTGCCTCCTGCAGGGGTGTTAGTGAAGAAGCAGGATGGTTAAACTATTCCTCTCAGAGCAGTGAATCTGAGGGGGATGGGGGAGACACGCATTGATAGTTTCCCGCCGTTCACAAGTGTCAGTCAGGTTCCATCTCCTCCCCCGTCTGTTGCTTTCCTTTTTCCTCAGTGGGCTCCTAGCAGGTAAAGACAGACGTACCAGTTGCGTTTATCAGAGTCCTTTAATCTCCCTCATGGAGGAAAAACCGATAACCAGATGTGTAGTGGACAACGTGGCCAGACTCCCCTGCCCCCTTCTTGCCTCTCTCTTTTATTCCCTCTCCCCCTGGTGGGCAGGGCGAGAGCCCAGCTAATAGACAAATGACGAGCCCGTGACATGTGGCCAGTCCTGGGTGAACAGGGGAGGGATAAGTGGAATGCAGAGCGGTGAGTGGCCAGGCCAGGCCAGGATGTCCCTGGTGGCCAGCACACTACCACACCCGTCCCCTTCACAGTTATTTTAATATTCATCAGTTGCTCGAAAGTTCTGTTATCGTGTTCTGTTGATTGGTTATATTAATGTATTCCACCCCTTTGTTTCCCCATTGGATGTTCCCCGTTCATGTTTTATTTCTCTATTGGTTTATTCCCCTGTTTATCCCCTTAGACTGCCCCTTTCTCTCGCCCCTTTTAAACCCCTGCACACCCTCAGATCTCGGCTTTTTGCGACTCACCTTCAAATTAAATTGGAATAATAGCCACGAAGAGTCCTCCCTGCTTCTTTGTCGCCGGGAACTGCCCCCACTAACAACTTGTTACTGTTAAAGTTGCCTTGGATGAGAGCGAGCTTGTTCGAGCCGTTACTAAGGAGACCAGGATTTACATGCCCCGAGGGCTGTAAGGTCAAAAGTAAATAGCTGAACGCAGCAAAGATGCCGTGCTCAAGCCGCAGGGCAGCTTGAAAAGACCCGACAGAAAACAGGCAGCGGCAGACAACCAAACCAGTCATTAAACACTGCTGTAAATACTCTGTAATGGGCTGCCAAGCAGCGACTTACATTGAAACTGTCACATGGGGGCTGTCACATGGCTTTGTGTTGAATTTGAAGGTAAAAAGCAATCAATGGAGCATTGATTAGTGCCCATTACTTAACACATAAATGTAACAGTAAAATATAACTGCAGTCCTTTCACAATAAAGAGCTGATTTTGTCTGTTCATTGCTCTGGTTTGTGCTCCACATTGCTCCTCACTCTAAATGTAAAAAAGAAAAAATGAACTGCAGCAGTTGCAGTTCAGGAGTGCTCACAGTTGAGTGACTGAGTAGTAAAAACAGGGCTAGACAGAAACTCCATGGCTGCAAATCAGTGCCCAGCCCAGCTGCCCGCCAAGAGGGAGCAGGTGCTTTTACGTCATTTTGCTTTTGCCAATGTCTTCTGCTCATAAAGAGTACCTGGAGATACAGAAACTTGGATCTGATATTCTGCAGTTGAGTCAATGTGCTTCTCTGCCAACTAAGAGGTATCCCTCTGCTCAAATCATAATGTAAATCATAAAAATAAGAGATGGAGAGGAATGTTGTAATGAGTCATCTGATCATTCTCCTTGCCAACACAGGATTATTACCTACTGTGCCCAAATTAGAGTTTTATGTCAAGTAATTTTTAGGAAATCTGAGCTTTGTAGAATTTTCTCTAGGAACAACACCATATTTATTTTGCTTTTGAGCTTAAATTTTCAACTGTGCAATATCTCTGTCAATTACAACTATGCCAATCACTTAAAAAATGTCCAAGTATCTTCATTTTTCTCAATGGTATGAAAATAAGCTGATTATCAAGCTTTGAGCAAAAGTTGTGTTTGTGGTTGTATGTTCTGTGCCCCAAGATATAGAGATGATATGAATAACTGAGCAGTGACATACAAGCTAAGCACTTTGGGTTTTTTGGAATTATAAGACTTCATGGACACAGACCTATTTCCTACTGATATTTTTTTTCTAATACAGGATAATGAGCCACTTTGTCAAAGGTATCTAACAATTCAGATTCACACCTAACTGGATTTTTTAAAATGTGGAGGCAGCAATGGGAGTTAGGTATTAATGTTCTCTATGCATTTAACACCCAGCTGCAAGGAAAACACTGACATGTTTTCAAAACCTGTCATGCCCACCAATTCAATTACCAAGTTATGTCAAATACTGAATAGAAACTTCCAGGAAAGACTGGTGTATGTAGCTGGAATGTCTATATGGAATTACAGTAGCTTTGAAAGCTTGTATTAATATATTTTACATCTTAGGAAAAAAGAATATCCTAACTGCTAATGACTTCAGTAGGAACCAACTCTACATTATGCCCACCTTGCTGCCTGCATGCCCTGTTAGTTTCAGAGAGCCCTTGTATACTAACTTTTAATTTCCCATAATCTTTATATGTGACTTAGCTGTCTATTTTTGGAAGAATAAGTCTCCCAGAAAATATTGTTATGACAATAATATAGAAAATATGACTAGTATGAAAACAGATTTTTTCAGACATTTGTTCTTAATAAAATAAACATTATAGTAGTAGGAGCACAAATCAGTAAGTAGGCATGACAGGCAGTTGTCTGACTTAGCAGCTAGCTACCTATGAACATAGAATATAGCAAGAACTGTAATCATAGAAATCAGACTTAAAAACACATTATTAAATTTCTGTTGCCTTTTATTACCAAATCATTAGGATTTCTTAGTGTGATCTTTTTAGTTATAATTTATTTAGTGTACTTTTAAATGTCACAAAGTTGCTTCTATGACTCCTCTTGGGAGACTGTTTCTCAGTCAAACAAATCCTACGTTTGCAATACTTTGGCTAATATGTCTTAAAATAATTCAGTTCTAATTCATGGCTCTCAATAATAATCTAGAATGCTTCATTACAGCTATGAAGTTTATTTCTGGAATACTTATTCTCTATACTAAGGTTTCCAATCAACTTAACTCTTGTAAATGTGTTCTGTTTTTTCTCGAGCCCTGAGTCTGCAAACACTTTATATTTGTATAGAAAAGCTGTACATATATAAAGGTATTCCCATGCTAAAATCTTTAGTGTACCAAATCTAGTTCTATTATACTCTCTATGTATGCTATCCACACACTTTATAAACATATATATACACATAAATGTAAAGTGTTTATATACGAAAGCTAGGGAAAGGGAATTATGCTCAAGAAAGACAACATCAGGATTAATTCTCGTGAGGGCCTGTTTCCAGACTCCTGAACCCTGCTCTGGGTCCTCAGGTGTGAGCTCACTGTCCATGCACAGAGACAGCAGAACTCCAAGTGTCACAACTGAGATTGAAACAAACGTCCAATGCATTTTCCCCAGGTCCCGTGTCCCGTGTGCCAGTATCACGCACCTCCATAGGATACTGGGCTGTGAGACAGCTCAGCTGTCACCAGGTCAGTGTGTTAAACACCTCAGTGGCTCCCCAGCGCTGAGGCACCACATTTTTCTGCACCCTAATTCTGAGCTCCACCTCACTCTGCCATCCAGATGTAAGTCAGTAGTTCTGCATGTTGTTTGGAAACTTCCCTGAATCACAAAAAATATGCAGTATTCATATCTGTTTCTCATTTGCATTAGAAATAACTTGCATATTCATCACAAGATGCATAGCTCAGCACTTGAATCAGCAGGGGAAAGAACTGTATTCCATTTCCTTTGAAATTCTGTCTACTGCAGCATGGTTTGACCACTTAAATCAGTTCACAAGTCAGTCTATTATGGAATGTTTTCTAAAACAATAAAATCCTTACATGTCATCCCTCCTGTGCTACGGAGTTTGCAGAAGCATTAGAATTTTAAAGTAGCCAGATGATTGTTGACTGTATTTTTATTATACTCTTGCAACAGCCAAGCCATATTAAAAAGTGCAGGATGAAAGTCAACAGGAAAATGTGGCTGTATGGACAGGAACAGAATAGTGGTTTAACTGGCTGGTCAAACTGGTTTTGTGGTTTATTTCAGTCCCGATAGTGGCAGTGGCACAGTTAGCCTACTGTATGTAAGTATACAGTGAGTATGTGATGTGTTCAAAGTTCCAGACTGTTTAAAATTCTCATTTTATTGTAGCAGCTGGGGCTGAGTTCCACTAGAATCCTAGGAACTTAACATTATATATTGGAGATCACTGAGTAGGAGAATTTTTTTATAAAATTCTGGTGCACATTGATATTCCACATTAAAGAAAATGTTGAAAAGTAGGAAACTTTTTTTTTTTTAAATTTTCAGCATTTCCAAGTGTTGGCATGAAGCAAATCCCAGATGAATGGGAGAAGATGCTACACTTTTTGTTCAGATAAGAGAATACAATTTTTGTTCCTTCTTACATGATCACCATTCAATTACAGGTTAAAAAGGGATAGTGACTTCCATTCTAAATCTATTTTCAATTTTTTATATGTGTGTGTGTGTTTTTTTCTTTCTTTTTGGGGTTATTTGGGTTTTCTTGGTCGGTGTTGGCTTTTTGTTTGTTTGTTTTGTTTGGTTTTTTTGGTTTGTTTGTTTTTTTGTTTGCTTGTTTTGAACGTTAGGGGCAGACCTGTAAGCATTTAAGGGGTTAGGTATCACGGTGCCCCCACTCCTGCCATCCTAAATACTGCGGGTCACAGGAGACTTTCTGCTGACTTTCAGTCAAGGCTTTATACTCCAAAGAGCAAAAATGATCCAGAGTTGCACCTTGTCCGTATCCTTGAGTAACTCGCAGAAACCACAGACCTGGCTTATCTGAGGAGCGTTATCAGCATCAGATGCTTTCACTAGCCGAGGAGTTCCATGTGCCAAAACCAGACAAGGCGGTGTCCCCTCTCGGTGCAGCAGCGGTGACTCCCCGCGCGGAGGATCACGCCGAGGCCGGTTCTGTTCCCGCTTGTCCCGTGTCCCTGTGCTGGAATTCCGATGGCAGCAGGCACCGGCATTGCTGGGGGCGCGGCCCCCCCTCGCGGCGCTCCGCTGTCATCGTTCGGCTTTCACAGTAAAAGACGCGTCTCGGAAACCTCCGCAGCACTTCCACGTTGCTCCGACGCACAGCATCTGTTTAGCACCAGATCCTGCTCGTGGGCAGCCAGATAAAAGAACATCTTCCTCCAGGGCTGGAATTGCGAGGCAAACATCTATCGTAGTGGTACCCAGAGGTCAAAACCAGGTAAGTTAATTTTGGTTTCTCCTGCCCTAAAAAGTATTTATCCCACTCACAGCACAAATAAAGAACTCATGAGAAAAAGAAGAAAGGCATGAAGTTCATGGTTTTCCAGCAGCAAATATTTAGCAAAGGCCCATACAGTTTCAGTGTTTCCCAGTGGCATATATGAGATATGGCTATTTTTATGGTTCAGTAAGGTTCTGGAGTTGTACAAGTTTACTAACTCATCTCTGCCGTCTGGATTCTCTGAGATCAGTGAAAGAGTTTCAGTTTGGACAACATTCTCAGGCAGATGGTGTGATTCTTGGGGAGTCCCACTCAAGGCCAGGCACGGGACTCGATGATCCTCATAGGTCCCTTCCAACTCAGCATATTCCATGACTGATTCATACAAAGTTGTAACACAGAAAATGGGCGTGTGAGATGGATAGGTGAATTCAGCTGGATCTCAGCTGTCCTGATTAAAAGAGGGATGAATAGTAGACAAAAGTTGGAACAGGAATGGTGCAGACACTTGGTGGAAAAGAATAGGTGAGAGCAGAATTGGTTAAGGCCAAAATTTTGGTGGTACAGAGTGGTATGAATCAACTTTGGAATAAAATCAACAAATGGATATAAAAATACTTCTATATTTGTTTATACTTGCAACTGTAGTAATTCTTAAAACAACAACAAGAAATCTGATTCATCATCAAGTATGGGATTATGCTGAATAACAAATCACAGCATGATACTGATCACAAATTGACATGTGTAACTGGGCTTTCTTAAACAACACTATCGTAACCAAGTTGTATACAGACATCATCCACTCCTGAAGTGAAAAAATTGACAGCCCCAAGAACACTTAATAAAATTGTACAGCACCCAAGCAGGTCAAACCCACAGTACTACTGCATTCATAGACACAGGGCTTTCTAAGACAGAGTGGGAGTAGTGTGGTTCCAATTTATTTCTAAATTGCTTGGGCCACATAATATTATTCAATGACTTCCCAATTAATGGTCAGTTTACAGAACAAGTAACAGAAAAGTGTCATTCTTACAGAAGATGTGCAGATGAGGTAATAGAGAATACAAATTAGAAAACCAGTAGAGCACATCATTAAATGATACATATTTTACGGCACTTGCAAGTAGGAGTCTTCTTTCAAAGTTTCCCAAGGAACCACAGCCTTCTGAGTTTTTTTGGGCTTGCCTATCGCAAGGCTGACACATTACAAACACTTCCCATCACATAATACTTAAAGACTGATGAGTTACATCAATGACATGTCAAGGCTGTGCAGAGCAGATCCAGTATCCCCTGGTTTGTTTTGGTGTCAGGACAGCTAGCGATTCCATCTCCCACGGGAATGGGCTTGTGACCCATCTGCTCTAGTTTCCAATAGTATGATGAACTCACCCAGTACCTCTGATTCACTGATTCACTGTTTAATTAGCCAACAGATTATGCTGAACACATTCAGTTGTAAACCTTATTTCTTCTGTTGAACTGGACTTAAGAGTCAGAGCAAAAAGTGACATTAAGAGAATTTGGAGAGCAAACTTAGAGCATCTCTTTGCCCAGAAACAAAATAGCTGCCAACCCCCTGAACTGCCACTGGGATTAGACATGACCTAGGCATCTACTGACTCCAACACACCAAATGCAGCAGTTCTGGGACACCCATCTGCAGGTATTTGGACATCTCTGGAAGCAGTAGAGAGAAGCCTGGGGTTATTAGAGCTATAACCACCTCTATGGTTAGGTATTGCAGAAGTGCCCAAGGTCTACCTGAAGCCTTAGGATGATCTAGATACTGGCTCTGAATCTTGCTCCAGGTGGAAGTGTCCATTGAGGCAATGGTATTCTCAGGACCTCCCCAACACACCTTGCACACCAATGAGTATTTGAAGAAACAAGAAGCTTCATTTACAGATGCACAGAGTTTCAGGGTCCAATTCAGGGACATGGGGAAACAATATTGCTTTTGTATTACCACAGCACTCTTCAAATCCACCTCCATTCACTACCTGAAGTTCTATAGGACATGATAATGATATCAATGGATGTATTTAAAGAGCTAGAAAGAGGTATTAAAAACACATGGTTGTAAAGGTTGTAAATATAATGAAGTAGTATTTCTTCCTTTTTTTTTTTTTTAAGGATTCTATGTGGGTTACAGGCTAACATTTATGCAAAGCTTCCTTTTCTCCACAGTAACCTCACTCTGAAGAATCTCCCTCACATTTTCTCACATTAATTGCACAGTTGGTTGTGCTTTGTGCATGTATTGTATTAACACATCTACAGGTGGACTTTTAATAATATTGCCGCAAGTGTATTCCTTTACCTGTGATCATAGATGTATCTCTACATCTATGGCAGCCTAATCAAATCACAGTTTAAAAAACAAATGGCCTTTGAGAAAGGCAAACTGTGCTGTTGCACTGCAGCATATGCAAGACGTTTGTTAAATGCACATCCTTTAATCAACAGATGAGTGTTCACTGATTCTTTTCTAGTTATATTTACCTAAAAGTCAACTTGCTAAGCTGCACTGTTAAAATCCTCTGTGTTAAAACTGAAAAGAACCTGTTATATTTCAGTATTCCAAAATATGGCCCATTTTCCTTGAAGCCAAAAATAGATAGTAAGGAGATGTTTATTTCTATTTCAGTCACAACAACGGGTTGCACTGATGGCAAACATAATAAAGATTCATTGGATAAGGCAACATAGTTCTATTAAACTTAATTAATTTTATTTTTTAAAAAATAATTTTTAAATGATTGTTGAAAGTCAGTGATACTGCTGAAAGCCTGAAATACTGCAACATATTTATAATACAGAGTCTGAGTTCCAATTTTTTGGTGGGATTTTTAAAATTTGCTCTAGCTCAAAACCAAGTTTCAATATTTTTCTAAATACAAAATTATTCCTACTCCCTCTGCACTCAGTCTTTTGCATCAGAGAATTGCATTATTTCAGGGATAGCAGAAAATTAATTTTAAAGCACATATTAAAATCTAAGAGAGAAGGGCATAAAATAAGTGTCCTGCCACTTATTAGGAATCTAATTTCTGTAAAAATGAAATCTTAAAATGTTTGAAGAACTGAGTCTCTTATTTACTTCCATTATTTACTTAACCAAAATAATCATACAACTTGATTGGAATAATCATTGGTGAAAAACTATGCTAATACACATAAAATTTTTGAGTTAAAAAAGGCAAAAGCATTCAATAAACAAACTAAGCAAGAAATGGGAACGAGGTGATTTTTCTCTCTGGCATTTGTTACTATCAATACTAGAACACAAGTTCTTTGTTTAATGATGTTTTTAAGGAATACTGAGCAACTACAGATCATGTACTTGAAAAAATATTTAATACTTCGATTGCAGCAAGAGTCTAGTTAAAAGACAAGCACTATGCAAAGCAGAAGCACAGTATTAGTAGGACAGTAGTATCATTAGGTTGGAACAAAAGTTCTATTAACAACATAGTACCCAGTGTAATGAAATTGAAACCTTACATGCTAGTGCACTAGCTGTCCCACAAATACTGAAACTGATAGAAAAATAATATTCTGTTATCAAACAAGGACTATAAACATGTCCCCTGATGAACAGTGACCCTTTAGGAAAATAAAATGAACATCAAAACATAAAACAGCAAATTACACTCTGTTTTGAAGCTTATTCACTGCTTCAAACAGCTTCTAACACTTCAGATGCTTCCCTATGACTTTAGAAACCAGTGGTTTTTTTGTTGAGCAAAGAAGCATACTCACTATGTTGCAAAATTATGTGAAGAAGTCCCACAAACTGTAACACGCTACAACATTAAAGTCATAAGCTTTGCATTTAAGAATTACACATTGTAATGAACTTCAGTACAGCATACACTCAGTTGTACAGCACAGGCATAGCAATATCCTCATGTGATTTAATACACGACCTAAAATCACAGCACCATGAACAAATTAGAAATAAAAAAAGTCAGAAACATTGGCAAAGGGTAGGCCTTGGCACATAAATATCCTGGTGGTTCACTCAAGTGTCAGTAATAACTGCTGTCTTCCCATGAACACTGGCATCTTCAGTTCCACAAAGATATTTTTCCACATTAGAATATTCATTCTCTAAGCCAGTAATCACTATACCAAGGAAAAATCCCCTAATAAACCAACCTCAAACCATAAAAAGTCAGTCACTGGGTCTGTAATCAACTCACTGAAGATTCAGGAAGGGAACAGCATTCCACTATCAAAGCTTTAAACTGGCTCCTAGGACAGAACCACTAAAATGCACAAAAAACACTATCAAGGGAGATTTGCATAGGACAGAAAGAGGACCAGCCGTTTCCACAGCCCCAAAGTAGTACACGTGATTTACAAAAGCTGAGCAGAACAGAATATCCTTACTAATTCTCCTTTCAGCTTCAAAATCTTCCTAGGCAGTTTCCATCACATTGAACACTGGATGAAAACATTTATATATTTATTTTTATATATAAAAATGTGTGTGCATGTATACAGGCTACAAGTCTGAAACAGGGAGAGAGCATACCCCTGACTAAAGCAAGGACCATGGAAGTAAAGGGGAAAATGGTAGGATATGACTGTTATTTTGAGATATATTTCCTATTCTTTCCCCTATGTGTCATCAATATTTTCATTTCCAATCTTGGCAGAAGCACCATGCCCAGTCCTTAGAGCTCCAGCACTGGCCTTTGCTTTGTATTACTACTCAGTCCCAATGCCAAAAAACCCTAACATTCATGAGGGAATAAAGCACTTTCTTTGTTTTGTAGATAGAACCAGTATCTCTAACTACTACACAAAGCATCACTCCTAAGCGAGTGTCAGGTATGCAGAGAATCTGTGTCTATAGAACTAATGTTCCTTTTCCTGCTGTTGTAATCTGAAAAAAACTAAACCCGTTACATTTCTCATGGATCAATAATGATTTATTTCAGATGTGTCCTAACACTTTGTCTATGTTCAAATCTACATATGCTGAGCAGTTAGATAAGGATGAAATATATAGTTGTTAATCATATTTCTCTGTAAGTTTTAATTATTGATATTATATCATAGGACACTATTTCTTTTTTCATTAGAAAAACTGATTTATATTTAACTGTTTTTGAATGCTAAAATAATTTCATATTAAGCCTATGATAGTCAGGAGGTTAGATGCCACATCTACCGCTGCACTTTGTGATCATTTAATTACTATAATAGGCATAATAAACCTTTCTAAAATATCCTATTATTTAAAAGAATAAAAAAGACTCAGCTCAGTGCTATTATCAGAAAAAAAAAAATAGCTAGCTAGCAGTTCTATGTTCTATCCCTTTAACTTACTAACATAAAATGAATAGTGAAAGTAAACAAAGTAATTCTGCAAACACTAAGGAAAAAATTAAGTTGTATATTAGCTAGAATTGAAATCAACCAAAACCACCTTTATTTTTTAATCAGTACTAATTCACTACTGAGCTGACAAAAATAAATACATAGACAAACCCTTGAAACACAAGAGTGATTTTTTTTCTTTAATTGTCGTAATTAGGCAAGAAGTTTAAGAAGTTAAAAAACTTTGTGTTTAAAGCATCTTTATCAATATGCAGTTTCTAGAGAAACAGGACACAACCATTACATTTTCATAACTTATGAAGTATTTAGTCATTCAGCAGAAATACACTGGAACCAATTTGGATTAAAGAAATAGTATTTGGCTCATTAAGACAAAGATTTGTCCACTCTAAGGCCTATAACACAAACTCAGTAACTTACATCTTCTGTCATTGTTATTATGGTCACTATTCGGGGAAAAAGCTAAGCAGATCCAAATACGCAGAGAGTGTCACACTCTGATTAACGAGGACAAAAACAGGAACAAGATTGAAGTTCAGAATCCAGATGGCGTGATACACTGATTTCATTTTGGTGACACACCTGGCAGTGGCTTGAAATTAAAATAAAAATTAACACAGGCTACATAATCTTGCACTGCACATTCAGGCTTTAATGCCCCTACCTATCAATTCAGTGCCCTTTCTCACAGAGACAAAGAAATACCGGAGGAATGACAATACAGAAGGGTGAAGAAGCACCAGAACTCTTGCCATCATGTGTAGGTATGAGATGCCTGCTGTGCATAAACCACTAAACTCCTGCTGGCTCAGGAAGGCATCAGGAACTTCATTGTCAAAAACAAGATAAAGCAGAACCATGGAGACAACAAACAGGCATTGTCTTAGGTCTGAGAGAGACTGAGGGAAGACTGTCCTGAGGCAGGTATGGCATCAGACCTCAACAACTAGGAAGTGTCAAGAGTGGAACAAACTGCATCTGCAAGGAAAACAGTATCATTGACTCAAACATATGACAGGATGTTGTTTTTGATTCTCTCTGTAACGGGCTCTGGAAGACCCTATGGAAGAGTACATTGGGAAATACCACGTCCTTTCCTAAAAACAGACACGACCCTAAAGACATGGTGGGGGAGAGTGAAGGGAGGCAGCTGGGGAAGACAGAAAAGCTCATTCCCTCTTCATTTACATGCATTGCAACAGGTTGTTGGAACAGTGTTCATTCAATGAGTAATACCTGACAGTTACCTTCCAAGATCATTATCTTCTTTCAGCACCTAATAACATGGGATATAATCAAGAATAGTGTTTGTTGTTACTTTCAGTTGAGATAAAGTTCTATTTCCTACATCTACACACAGAAGCAAACAAATTCTTCAATAAAGTTAACAATTAGACTGCTCCATCTTGCTGGAATTAAGATCTCAGTGATTTTAAGAACAATTACACATACACACAAACACAAAAGGAAAAACTAAGAGGCAGCATGACAAAAAAAGGTTTTCTGCCCTATCACACCATTTCATCATACTTAACAAAGCTAAACCTGTACAAGTTTGTACATACTGCATCGAAAGAACTGCTAACTAGCTTAAAAAATGAAAACATTAGAAACATTAAGGTTATGGTCCTTTTTGCAATTTTTGTGTAGTCAGTATCAATGTATCAGCTCAAAGCTTTTGACAGCTACAAAAAAACCCCTGAACCAAGGCCACAGAGACCACAGGGGCCTCATTCCAGCTACCCAAGACAGGTACCAGGCTGATGTCCGCAGTCAACTCAAAAGCCAAATTCAAAGCCTGCTATATAGAAATGTGAAATTATAGCCATTAGTAAAGAGTTAATTTAAACAACAAAGATAAATTGGATTGAAACTACATATAAAGACACAGGTAAACATACACAATTGTTTATTCAAGATCACATTTTTACACAGGAGAAATACTACATTCTGATCTACCAGTATGGCTTTTTCCATGAATAGGTGGGTGTCTTCAGACTTTAAACTGAAAACTGCTAGTTGTCTAAGACAACTAGATGTAGTTAATTATATTAGGAAGAATTAATGTCAAGAAATGAAAGTGACATTAATGTGAAATTAATAGCATTAAGAAAGACACCACTATGATTTAATTTTGGAAGACATTTCACCTTCAATTTAATTATTTGTCATACTGTGGCAGCATATTTCACCTGTGAACTTTCATCTTAGAAGACTGAAAGATAAGGTATAATTTAAAAAACAAAATCAATAGACTTAAATGCACCTCAGCAAAACAAAAATTAAAGTTCAAAGACTAAATAAAGCATTTAGCAGAACTCAAGTTTTGGCCTGTGGACATGCACAAAATTAATAAAACAAAACCAAGTTGATAGCTATTGGCACTTATCCACAATAAGCTGTAAGGTGATGTAATAAAACACAGCTAATAAACATGGCTGGTTCACAATTAAACTGTACAAGCCATTAATTCACATTGAAACAATACACCTGGTAGCAGTCTTGAGCAAAAAACCATAACTTACAATTCTATTTTATTCAAATTTGAAAAACTATTTTAACTAGTTTAAATACATTCATCCCCAAAGTTTTACAGTAACTGATGATTTTCAATCACACACACAACCACACTGTAAATCCTTGAAACATGGATTTATTATAGAAATACTGATAAAACCTTAACAGAGATACAAATGATACATCACATAGTGTCTTACGTCTTAATGGCAAGTACTTGACCACCTCAGATTGGTAGGTGCATCATTCCTACTCTTACACTCTAATACCATCCTCTAGGGCCAAATGGTGTAAATTGAATTCACAACAGTTTGCGGTTACCTAAAAGCAATGATTTTTTAAAATCAAGCTATAAAAGATTCTCTTCTGACTAGTATTTCAAAACTTTTGGAAAGAGAACATCCCAGTGGGGACTAAACACAGTATGCAAGGAGAGTCATTGTAGTGAATTTGAAAGTCATTTCAGAATCAGCATCCCTGAAGAGATTTAGTATACAGCAGTACGTCCCTTGACATCAGTTGCATGGTGCATGTTTATCCGTGCATCTTAGGACCTTACTGTACCAGTAGGTCTTAGGACTCTTGAAATTAATCTCGTTCTGGCACAAGCTTTCTGTGGGGTAGAGCAATTTCCAAATGAAAGGCACTCTTGTTAGGGGTGAAATCAGAATTATCATGGCTGCAAATGGACAACTTGTAATGTATTGAACAGAAATACTGCAGGTTACACAAGGTCTAAAATTAGGTACTTCCTGTAAAATAGATGAAAAAATATTTAGAGCAGCTGCAGTGCATCTGTTTACATGCACACACACATTAGCCATTGTACAAGCAGAGATCTTCTAAGTATCTCAACAGTTTGGTTTTTTCCCTCTGCAGCTTTTTTCACTTGGGTGAAACTGAACTTCTAAGGTTCAAGGTGACTTGCAGAACAGCCCACGGCCCACCACTGTACTGCTTCCTGCAGCCCATAGCAAGCAGATCTGGAGATAAGTTGCAAGTGTGGTCCTCAGTAGTAGAACAAGAGCACAGGCACACACCACTAGCTGGTACCCCTTATTTCTCCTCACACCTTCTCTTTTTTTTCCCCACCCTCCTTTAAAAAAAAAGAACACAACCCCCCCCAAAAAAAATCATCTTGGGAATACAGCTTTCCTTAAGGACGGGAAAACTCATGCTTGTTAGTCTGAGCAAGGGATGTGCAAAACAGAAGTAATTTCCCTGAGGCAAAGATCTTCAAGTCATGCCTAGTTTACATTGTCTGTTCTTAGTTCACCTGTTGAAATATTTGGCACACTGAGACCGTGATCACTGACTGAATCTCCTGGCATTATCACAGTCTGTATTATACATTTATATAATAAAGCAGAAGTTGCAAATGCTTCATTCTCTCATTCTGGTTTGGTTTTTCACATTTACTGATTAAAATCCCTTTCCTTCTCAAGGGTGGCATTGGGTCTCCTGGGCAGGAAGGTAGAGTGAGAAACTTCTACTGTATTTAAAGGTTGTCAGGAATACTGAATGCCTAAAACGACAATCACAGTAGTTACTGGACTCAAAACACAGAGTAACAGAGTGACAATTAATATCCTGTTACATACAGCCTGTTACTTGGTCAAAGGTAGGTGATTAAATAGTTGCTTGTTATGAGAAACATCCAGGGAGGAAAAAAAAAAAGTCATTAGTGCCTCCAGTCTAAAACATGTAAGAAGCAAAGCTTGAAACGAAGTCTTCCCAGCTTTCCCTTTTAAAATATAAATTACACTTTTATACAAAGCAATCCAAATAGTCTAAATAGCAGTAAAAATCTGAAGCTGCCTTGCTGTACCAAAGAGTATCTGTGTTCAGCATCTGAAGTACAGGCAACTGTTCTTCAGCCATTCTGCAGAGAGACCCATTTGCTCTACACCTTTCTGCTTTGAAAGGGCCTGCCATTAAATGCCATGCCACTGGGTGGGGAATAAACAAAGAAATAAAAAACAATAGTAGGAGTTTAAGGCCTTTATCTCCACAAGGAGCTGAAAACTGGCACAAACCATGATCAATACTTACTATGAAAATTAGCACACTCCCACCAAGGGCTGCCAAAAATCAGCCATTCTTTCTAACATTTGCCACACAAGACAATCATACCAACAGCAAGCAACAGCGCCAATTAAGCATTTTTAAGGTCTTCAAAAATTCATAGCAAAGGGCACTTCTGAGAAAGATAATCTTATAGATTTGGTTTTAAAAATAGACAACACACTCACATTCAAGGGACATCCTTCACGTTTAGGCCTTTGTCACAAATCTGAATCTTTATTGTTCTGACATAAATGCTATAAACATAAGACTCAAAACAAGAACTCCAACTTTCAGTCTCAGAAGAGGTGTGGTTCAATGCCCATATCACATGTAACAAGAAAGTCTCCTTAAAAAAGGAAAAAAAAATTACTGTAAAGTCTCTCTCATGAATGAAAATGCAATCCTTTGTTTTTCTCATTACTTTGCGTACAGGCGGGCACCAAAAAAACTCTTGCATTTTCTTTTGAATTCTTGCTATGACGCTTGACGAACTTTCTGCCATTCAACAAATTCATCCAGAAGTACAGGCCCTGCAAATGGACAAAACTTGGAGTTACACTTGCCAATGCCTTTCAAACACTTTCTTTTAAAATAAGAGGGTTAAAACTACTGGTCTAAGAAACATCCATGTCAATCCTATGGTAAAATACTCATAGATTAGTACAGTCATTCCAATCCAAGGATGACAAAAAGGGCACAAAAAACACTACATGGAATTATGGAAAAAAATGTTCCTGATATCTGACAGGTGGAGTGAACTGAACGGAAAGCATGATCTTATATTCTAAATCAGCCCAACTAATTCTTTCTTCCTAAAGCTTTCAAAATTGTGAATAATTAGAACACAGACCAAAATGGGACTCAGGCAATTCAGTGATAGCATGACTGACTACCAGCCAGGTGGAGAGGTCAGCCCCAAGTACCAGCAGGCAGGCAAAAATTGTTAAGCTAGAGTTTATTATGTACTAGTACAAAATGAGAGTTTGCTGTTTATAATTCTACTTGAAAGTCTACAGTTTCATGCAGCAAGCACCTTCACTAGATCCTCACTGAATACAAGCTAGCTCAAGTACACCATCATACTATTGACATCCTATACCCCTGACATACAATTAACAACAATTAATATCTGCACTTTGAAGATGGATGGTTATCCGGGCTGTTTTTCTATACATTGTTGAAGAAATATTTCACACCTTACAGTATTATTACAGAAACTTGTTTTACGCAATTTTAAAATTCTCTACTAATACGTGAGTAAGCAAAACATTAAGAATACTTACATGCACCATCTTCATCATAGTTGCTAAGATCTGCATGGACAGTCCTGCTGAACTCTAGTACATTGTACCACTGATCCTTGTTCATAACTCTATACTTCGATTGCTAGGAAAAGTAATTTCAAAATATTAAAATGTCAAGTGCCATTTGGTACTGCTGTATCTCATTTATCTCATTTTGTCTTCAATCAGTTTCTAACAAACAATTTCATGGGCAACTTGATTTTCCATTTTTAAAAACACTACACATGAACATATTTCACAGTTATGAAACTACATATAATGATTTCTTGAAAGATCAGAGCAGAATCAAAATACCTGGAAATCAGTAAGTCACCACTCTAAGCTTCGAAAACTCATGTATTTTTGCTCTGCCCTGAAGCAGGGCGTATCTAGCTCAGACATATCTCCAGAATGAACTATTTTTAAAAAATCTTCTTTTCTCAAGTGTACAATAAATGTTGATCATAAGGACATTTACTTTGCAACGTTAGCACTGTTTTGAAGCCAGGGAATAGTCTTAAGCCTAATGTGTTCCACAACCTACACACATTCACTTTAATCAGTCACTTGCAGCTGAGCTCACCAAAATATTCCAGAGACAGCCACAGATCAAGGTACCCTCACACTGTATCTGCATTAAGCAAACTTGAAATGCAGCGCAGATGCAGCTGAAGAGACTAGTGGGACTCTACTACTCACTTTTAAATTTATTTTTACAGTATAATTAAGATGGAATTTTTGTTTCCTTTGATAAGAGAACAGGGTGGGCACAGGGAGGAAGATAAGGATCTGTGACGCATACAAGAACATCACTGTTTCATAAGCACAATGAGCAAGGGAAGGAGAGCAATATGGATACATTCTTGAGTAAAACAAACACAATATTCTCACAGAACAGTCCAACTACTATGCCATCATTCACAAAGTCAAGGAAACTTGTACCTCCAGGTATTGATAAAACACTGAAAACAGTGGCCAAGTTCTTCCGAGCAGAAGAGCTAACATGGACTTTGCAGTATCAATATCAAGACTTCGCTGGTCTTTTTCCTAAGGTTCAATAAAGAAAGCACAGAAACCAATCAAGCTTGTTGGATAAATAAAAGTAAGAATTTTCCTAACATTTCAGCAGTCTTACCCTTGCAAAATCAAAGGCGTATCTGTAGATATTCTTAAAGGATGAAATGTCATTCAACTGTGACCGTAAGAAGTCAAATTTACTCTGTAATTTTTCTGTACAGTCACACCTTAAAAAAAACAAACAACATTAGAAGTTCAAAACACAACATTTATGCAATGAAAAGAATGCCAGCAAACATAAACTAAAATCACTAAAATGCAGTCATTACAGGAGTAATACTATGAAACTAACTTAAAGAATATTGAACATGCTCAACATTTGCAGCTTACTGAAATGATGAATGCTGGCTTCTGTAAGCAAGTCTTTTGTTTTAAATATATCAGACACGTAATACAAAGTGTATGCTTCCCATCTCAAGTAATAGTTTTTTTATTCCATACTCTGCAATCTATATTCATACCCAGCAGTAAGTGATCTTTCAATGACTTTGAAAGTTTGAAGAACACATCATTCAGTGTGCATTAAGGGGTAAAATACAGCTGTAAATAACGGGAAAAAGCAAAACCTAAACACGTAATTTTGAAGAATGTGTTTACAAATGGCAGGACTGAGCAGGCACTCTGCAAAACATACTAGTCTGCTCACATTTTATGACTGATAAATGCAAGCTCTGATAAAAGGTATCGTCTGGATTAGTCAGTAGCTATTCAACTGAAAAATCAGAGGCTGTATGAGAATATATAGATCCACTAGTCGAAAGGATAAAGCTTTGCCAAAACAACCCCTTGGCAGAAAGATCTTGTACTTTACTCAGCAAGGAATTTTGTCTCCAAATAGAAAATGGGTTAGATTCACCAACAATGGCAAAGGGGAAAGCAATTTAACCTTGCTAATCCTCTAGAAAATACTCACTCAAAAGAACAGTTATAACATGACATTTTATAAAAAAGCAGCCATGATTAAAACCAAATAAATTAAAAAAATCTATCTTGCCGTGTATCCTTCATGAAGAAACATACTTTCAGAAATGCAGATGTGCATAAATACTTCCTTTGGTCACGTGTGCCCCTGTTGGCAGCCTGCATCTCAGACAATACAATACACGTGCACCTCTAACAGCTCCACATGGACCTGTCACACAGGCCCCCAGCAAGGGCCCTTTGGTGGTACTGCAGCAGGTTGCTGAGATGCTGTGCTTTGATGCTGTACTTGGCCCACAGCTGGTATTTCCTGTTCCTCAGATCTGCCAGCCTGTGTGTGCACAGCTGTCTGTCAGTCTGTCCCTCTCAAACTGCCACAAGAAAAATGTAGCAATTCCAACTGGTGCAGCCTTTTATTATATCTGGTCTCTAGCAGCATCTACCTAAAGCAGCACTGAGTCCTACCAACATTGGTGCTAAATAAATAAAACTATTTAGCTAATTAGGCTACATAGTTAGATGACAGAACTAATATATTCTTCAATAAATCATACAACAAATTGAGAAGAACTCTTGCTAAAAGAGCTTTGGTAAATCTAACTAATGATAAAATTACTTTTTTTGTCTTCAGCCATCTAATTGATCTGTATTCTACTGTTTAACCCTTAAAACAGCATTATGCTCTGCTAGAAAGGCATCTCATTTTATATTCATATCTCTTCTGTGTTCAAACCTTCATACTTCCAACAGAATGTTCTACACATGCGAGGACAAATCTACCTATTTAACATCTACCTAAATGCTCAAGGTTTTAGTGTACCAGTGACATACAGAAGCTACTTATAGGGGGTTTACCACATACTTTGTTAAATATAATTTGACTGAGATTATTTACCATACCATGGGTAAACACAAATTTCAGTATGTTTAAATTTCTTACAAACTACTTTTTTAAAATTGTTCAAATAAACATAAATTTAAGTGCAAAGTAAAATGCCAGTTGTTGTCTACTATACTACTGGCTACGTGTATTTTAATGCACAATTGATTCTTTTGAAAAAGGTGGTATGAAAACATGCAATTATTAAGTATCAAGACTCCTGAGCAATTTATTACCAATGCACTTATAACCAAACAGCCAAATGGATCATGCTCAGACAAGCACCACCCTCTGGATCCTGACACAGGGACATGCCTCTGTTAAAGCCATTTATGGCATTTCTGTACCTAGTCACTGACTTTCCTCCCAAAAAGAGGCAAGGAGTTCTCAAACTTCTCTTTTACAGAGATACAGATGCTTGTGTGGCTGCACCACAAAACAGATGACTGAGGTCACCCATACTTAGAATAATCTTCCTAACAACCAGAACGATCTTCTAATTAGCACAAGTGAATTAACACTAAACTCCTGTACGGACACTAGAAAAAGATGTGATTTCTTAAACTGTCTTTACTGACAGATAGCATTAAATAACATTACCTCAAAATCAACAAAATTAGACATTAGCTTACTACATTCTCTTCTTGTCCCTACGTCATGTTTTTAACAAAACTTAAATTAGCACCACAAAGTGGATGCATTTTAATTTCTACTGAGGTAGAGAGATCATTTGAGGCATAGCTAACATGGACAGAGTGATGATTCGTTAACTCCTACTCAGATATTCCAATGTTTTATATTTCATAGTTATTCACACATGCTTGTCTTTTACTAAAAAGAAAAACAAGATCTATACAAATATTAAACAAAAAGCATTTAATGTTAGTGTATATAGTTCATCCTAAGGAGGTATTTAAAGCAGCTGAAATACACTGCCTAGCAGAAGTACTTGATTCTCTCTGTTATGAGGAAACCTTGCAAATATACCTAGATATAGATGTATATGCACACACACAAACAAATATATGTGGCAGAATTCACCCTACCTACATAGCATACTGGAAATCTCACAGCCGCAGCAGCTTAGGTCTCATAAGATGCTATTTAGGGCTCAATTCACCTTAATTCTGACTGCCTACCTTACCACACATTTATTTTTCTCATCTCTAAACAACAAACTTTGCCACCGTATTATGAAACAACGTGCAAGGAGAATGTCACTTCAAGATTCAGGCACCCAAATGCTGCCATCTAACTGTAGATTAGATGTAGATGTCCTAAGTTTGCCATTCATAGAGGACTAGCCAAGCAACCCCTACAAACAATTCAGGAGACCAGTCATTAGGTCTTACGGCAAACTGAATACCTCCCTAGGCTCCATTACACTGACTAGATCTCCAAAGACTGCAGTAAGAGTTCAAGAAATCCACCTCTTGCATATAAACCAAACATTCAGGTATCTTACTGTAGAGCTGAATTCCACCCAAGCCTGTTCACACAATTACCTTGCGTGACACTTCACATATTTTGAAATAAGGATTCTATAAGGTAACTTTGACTAGAATACACTCTGGGCTTTTAGCGCATTTCAATCTCATTTCTTCATAAAATAAAAGACTCTGCAAGAATGTAGTAATATTTTATTGTTTTAAGTGTAAAATCCTTTTCCTTCAAACTTGTGTCAAACCTTTCAAAAGAAACTAGATAACCCCATTCCAGATGGAATCCCATAATATGATCCTCCCTTCCTAGTAAGCAACAATAGCACAGGTATACAGGTTTATATTTTCTTTCATCATGGTTTAACCCCAGCTGGCAACTACGCAACACAGCGCCGCTTGCTCACTCCCAGACAAAACCTTCACATATCTTTCAGCCAATGGATCTTGAGCTGTGTTATATGAGTGTCTCTGCTTCATCCAGCTGCTTAGCCTACAGTCAGCTTATTAGAGAACAGGGGAAGCAAAACGTACAGGTTAACTGCTTTAGGCTTAGGCAAGTCCTCTCATCACAAGTCTGTTTCTATGCAAACGTACAGCAGCACCCTATTTTCAGTCTTAAACGCATTTAGACTACAGCGTGATCAGATCTGTTGTGAAAAGAACCAGAAGATTTCCAGTCACAGAAAATTATTAGAAACAAAGTCTAAACCATTGGCTCTGAAGAGGTGCCCGATTTCATACATCTTTGTGCTTGCATTCTGTGAGATTGGCTAACTCTTGAAAGCTTCTATTTGGGCATAAAAATTAAGTACTTCAGATGCGTGACCAATACCCATTCACCGCATCTGAAAAATCATGCGCCCAGAATTTAATCTCTATCATGTTGAATTTCACGCAATTTAATCCTTCCAGCTCTTAATTTAATTTCAGCTGATAGTCACAAAATAATCAAGGCATCTACCAGAAGCCTGACTCCAAATCAGTTAAGAGTTAAGAGAGAGAGAGTTCAGAGTCACTTACTCCATAGTTTTGAGTAACCAGAGGGTATGTGCCCAATACAATTTCCCAAACCAATTCACAACTGACAGGGCATGGGTAAAATCAACCCCTCTTTCCCACTGTGGTCTAGCTGCAATAATAGCTCCCTGACATTTTTAATATTGAATGCAGTGTCATAACAGGACACGCTTAAAACACTCAGGTACCGTAAGTAGCTACATGAAGAACAAACAAAAAGTAGCAACTGAACTAAACCTCACAAAAAGCGGATTAGCTTAATATAAGAAACAATCTCTTTAGGCAGGGCATTAACTCACCAAAAATTCAAATACAAACAGAAGAAGTTAGTTTATAAACTGAAAAGGTATTATTTAACCTAAGTATTAAGAGTGGCTTATGACATACATCAAATAAATAACATTAATAGCCAAAATTATCCATGCAGTCCTCATATATAAAGCTCAGAAATCAGTAAAATCTTTCCAGAATATCAGTGCTGAGATATATTTATGTGCACCTCCAGATCTACTTATTTATGTCTGCTAACCAGAATGATATTTTAACGTATTTTTGTAAGAAGAGGAAGCCACCAAAACTTGACTTAACTAGGTTAGGTTTAGACAATGACTTAATCCTTGGAGTGAACTTCTCCCATTAATTTTGGAGTTGTGGACCAAGAGCAGAACTAAATGCAAGCTTTTTTTATGTCTTATTTCCAATATACAAGAAACAGAGCAAGAATAGTTAAGCTATAGGTACAACCATAAAATTAGAACATTCCATTAGATATGTAAAAACACTCTTACTGTAATGAGGTCATTCCTTTTAACCATTCTTCCTTGGTAAAAAATCCCATGCTTTCAGCCTCTAGTTTCCAGGCTAAAACTAACATAATAATCTAGGGGAAGAAAAAAAAAAAACAAGGGGAGGAAAAGGAGTCAGTACGTAAGAAAAGGCTGATTTACTAATTTCCAAGAATAAAACTCCTAAGCATTCAAACATTCTAGGAATTGTGGTACATGCTTGAACTTCATACTTGTTACCATTAAATAATTCAGCTGCATGCAATTCTTCCCTTAATGTCAATTTCTGATAATAAAGTATTACCATAATAACCCCCCAAAAAACCTCACACAGCAACCAAGTATAATTGATGTATTCAAGTGAAATATCTTAGAGCAGCTTGTACAAGCAGCAAAATGAAAAACTCTTTGCTTAGTGGAGTTAAGAGTTTTACACAGAACTTAACCTTATCTAATATCCTCTTAGGTGTTAGTAGCACTATGAAAGAAACTTACATTTTCAGGTTCAACACCGATGTCTTCACAGAATTTTTCCATTCCTTCAGGGCCTACAACTTCATCAGGACCTTCAAGGCAAAAACCACATTAGACTGAAATCTAAGTAACATTCACTGCTCACAAGAGTTATGCACAATAATTAGGCTATATTGCACCTAAGGTACTTCTAAAAACACTGAATACACTATTAAGTAGCTTTCATACTACAGCTAGTCTATCAAGTGCAATTGTGTAGATGGGTATGTTATGTGCTACACCAGAATGTTTGTGCTGTGCACTGCCTCCCTATGAGATCAGAAAAGCCATTTTAGTTTTGTATCCGAGTTTTCAAAAGATTCCACTGAGCTTCCTATTGACACAGCTCAACTCCAGTAACTGTGACAGTCAATTGTTTTAAGACAATTTGGGTACTGCTACTCTCTGCTGAAGTTACTTTATGAATCATGTTCTTCAAAAAATTATTTTATCAACAATAAAAAAATTTAATTCTGTCTGAGGTACTATTACAGATATTATTCTTTCAATGGTGCTAACATTATGGGTCTACACTAACACAGAAGAGAGTGAATCTGCAAATAATGTAAGATCAGTTTTATGATGCTGAGTAAGATAAACAAAGTGATAACAATAAATTGAAGAAATGCCGAGCATGTTAGCCACATACAAAGCAGAGAAAGGTTTAGGGCTGCAATGAAAACAGCTTGATTAGGATCACAACAGTTAGTGTTATGCTATCATTTCTCCATTAACACAAAAAAGTCCCTAAAATGCAGCAAAACAGTGCATTTAAAGAGTGCATATGGAGACACTCTACAGCATTTTGTTCCTCTAAATCTCCCTCTGATTTCAGTTATTTTGACTAAGCTTGTTCCAGAAATGATTCCTACTGGGCAGGCAAATATTACAAGGCCTGTCAACACAGTATTTTGATATGTCTGGGATCATTACATTAATATTTAATGACTATGAACTCATGTAAAAGGCAAAGGTCTTATCTTCCAAGACAACATGCCATTTTACAACTTTTTGGCAAATTTTGCTACTTGTAATAGGCAGAATCCTTGATGATACCTGTCTCCACTTTATCTGCTGCTAGTGTGAGCAGAAGCCTCTTTAAGAGTTTGGATAATGTGTTTTGAATAACTACTCACTGTGAAATAAGAACATTGTCAATAAAAACTATTGAAGATGGCTACTTTCACAGGAAAATAAAATGCAACTGACATTTAAGATCAAGAACCCCTACCTCTTGAAAAATATTGGAAAGGACATTTTGCCTAGGTAAGTAAGGCCAAACAGTGTTAGATGGAAAATGTTAGGAAATAAAAAAACTTCAAGTTATGAAGAGAAACACATATAAGGGTTCACTGGTAATGACAAGTAAAAGCCTGAATCAGTTTCTGGTCCAGAAATCATACATACAACTCATACACATATGTATGTGTGTGTATAATCTTTCAATGGAAAGACTTCATCTCCTATTGCATATAATTTAAGTGGAATTCTATCTTGTGCTGGAAATGTGGCATTTTTTTGATTACTGGTTAACTATATAACAAATTATAACCGCCTACATTCAATTCTTGACTCAACAACAAAGACAAACTTTACAGATATTAAGTTTAAAGTATGTGCGAACACATACTTTATCACAGGAAAATTAACTTGGAATTATTATTTCCCTAGAAGACTACTCCAGAAAAGTATGCCTCATGCCTAAAGTAGAAAACAGATTGCTATAAATAAGAGTAGTTCATTGCTGTGAAAAGACTGCAAGGAAAATATTAGTCCTGATAAATATACTCAAACGAATGACTGGCAGATAAATTAGCAGCTCGTTCCATACTAAGAACTGGCCATTGATGGGTTTTAATCACAGTTATGATGGACTTTAACTAGCAACTAGACAAGAAATTAATGACAATTTAGAAATCTTGAATTTGAAAACCATGTAATTAGTAAATAAATAGCAGAAATAGTGAAATTAACTCTGCAAAATACACTGCATATTCACTGAAAGCAGCTATTTGATGGCAATTTTGAGTTATTTGAAAGAGGCTACTTCAAATACTTTTGGAATGAGACATTTGTTATTTAGAATACCAAAATCATTGGTACAAATTCTCTGATGGAAAAACAGTATAAACCTATTATTTTGTTTTGTAAAACAGAAACTCAAGAAGCTTAAATCATGACCTATGTCATTAGCCTTCCAATATAATCACAGAAAAAAATATAGTTAGATACATAAGCATCAATTTGAACTATCTCTCAATATCCTGACTTCTACTTGGCAATTTCAAAGCAAGAAGCAGAATCACTACGTATATCCTGGTTCAACACTGTACTACTCAACATCTGTTATTTTAAGTTATAAAGCATGAAGAAAAAAGTCAGAAAGAACAAATACCAAGACAATAAAATACACATGAATTTGATTGCATGTTATAAGGAAGCAAATATGGACATATTTCTAAGACTACATCAGCATAAAAAAGCAAAATGCAAGCAGTATCTGAAGTATTGTTTTATTTAAAACAAAACCATGTAGTTTTAAACATAAATTCATTGCTTATTACCTGCATATTCATAAAACCAAGCCAGGCACTTTTTGCTTGAAAAATGTTCCTCTCCACTTATTACTTTACCAGATGCTTGTGATCTGCAGTAGCAAATAGAAACACAGGGATGAACAGTGTTATTTTAATCAGACATGTGAAAAAAAGGAAAAATTAAATTACAAAACACTTATTATTAATCTATTTAAATTGTTTCACGAGGTCAATATACATCTACAGTTATGCTGAATTTCATAAAAGGGCAACTGTCTGTCATCCTCAGCTCTTGTTGGAACATAAAACTACCTTTAGATTACAACCATCTCATAGCCCAATTTATTTCAACTATTACTTTATCTGAAATGCAAAGTACTGTTATCTTGTAGATATCAAACAAAAAAAACCTCCACACAGATGGCCAAAATATCACTCCTCCATAATTCAAATGCCTTATTATCTACTTATATTTATACACACAGGCATTTAAAGATAAATCTCTAATAAGCAGAATGATCTTCAAGAGTGCTGAATATGCACAGATCCCATTAAGGTCAAGAGGAACTGCAGACTTTGACATATTTAAAAGTCAGGCTATTTATAGTTAACCATCCAAATTTGGGAAAAAACCTTGGTCGATTTGTTTACATTATACGTGTAACTAAGAATCTGCAAACCCTATAGATATTTGGTAGGTATACCAGAACAGCAGTGTGCAATCCGTGGTAAGACTGAAGCTGCTCAGCACACACAGCTTCCCCCCATCATTGTCTTCACTACGTAACACACAACCCAGTTTGCCTAGGAAGCGAATTTTCATAATTCATCATTCATTAAAAGAATGCATAGACTTTCTTCCAGTAAAAACACCGACCACACCAAGGCATCTTTAGTCAGTAAGGAGCTGCAGCACCTTTCCAATGCACACTCCTTTCAAATAAAAATTACAGACTTTTAGAACAAGCTAAGATTATTTCTAACAATGAGGTGAGAGCTAATCATATGAGAGGATTTAAAATTATGCAGCTCCCACATTGAAATTTTAAAATTATAACGTCAAGCAGGAGAAGAATAGTTCAGTTCTGAGGGGGTGAACACCTTTAACTCCCATGTATTGGCTTTAGCTTCACTGGAAAAGAAAGCAATCCTCCAAGATGAAGCCTTCTGTGCTGAAAGCTAGAATTAAAGGTGTCCTACAAACATCCATCCATCCACTGGCATTAGGAACACAAGTCACCAGAAAGAGGCAGAGTCATATGGTATGCTACTGTTTATTAGCTTTATCCAGATTAACATAGATCTATTTGTAATCACTGATGTTACTAAAGAATATTACCAATAAATTGCCATTTAAAAACATAATGCCAAAAATGCTTGTGTATCTAACGTTTTCTGATCACCTCGCATGAACTCTCACTTGCATCATCAGTTTTTGCCCAACAACGAGCTCCCTGTAGAATCCCCTTTTTTCCTTTTTTTTTGCTATCAAAACACTTGTTTTAAGTAAAAGAATTTAAGATCATAAAATTTTGGTTAACAGTGTTCCAGAAAGACAAACTGAAACTGAACACATGCAAACAAGAGCTAAGATGAGCAAGGAAACTGAAAGTTGGTATTACAAACCAGAATAATTTCGCTTTTTTAAGCTTATACAAAATCAAGTATGAGATAACAGAAGCATTCCCTCCAAATATACTTTGGGGCAGAACCATGAGGGAGTAGAGTTGTATAGCAGATAATGCTGGCACAGTAACATTTATTTATAGAAAATGAATAAACTGACTGAACTAAAAGGTCATCAATGACTACAGAAACTGAGTTCTGGAGCAGTTACCCAACACGAACAGTCATAACAAAATTAGAGCCTGGGTACTTCTAAGCTCAAGCTCAGCCAGCTTATGAGAAAGGCCATAGGCCACAATTTCTTGCAATAGCCATTCCTGTAGTGCTGATTTCCTAAGTCCTTTGTATCCTCATGCCCTCAGGACGCTAGTCACAACTACTGCTTTACTGGCATACTTAACAAGGTCTAATAGATGAAGCAGGCAGTTACTTCAGGGAAGCCACACTGTGAGCTCCTGCTACACTGCACTAATGGCTTATCATCCTAACAGCAACTTTTGGGTATTATGGCATAAAGTGGTCTTTTTACAGCAGTTAATGAACAAGATGCTTCAAACTCCTGCATTTATTAGAGAAACCTTTCCTGCTCTTGTTTTCCAGTGTGCTGACGAATCCTTCCAATTCACTGC